>OY744518.1:60109938-60172438 GCA_963556195.1 Sepiola atlantica | reverse complement strand
TTTATATATATATATATATATATATATATATATATATATATATATATATATGCATATGTTTATATATGTGCATATGTTTATATATGTTTATATATATATATATATATATATATATATATATATTACCGACTTCGGCTGGGGTAATATCTGACTGTTATGGTGTCACTAGTGTTGGGACGATTAATCGGGAACGGGAATTGGGAAAATCGGTACTTTTTCGTGTGTTGGAATCGGAAAAATTTGAGCTTAATTTCCGATTCAAAAAACGATTCGTTTAATTCTTGTTTGTTGATTTGTTTGTTTAAAACTTAATCTCCCGTTCACATTACTAATGATGAATTAATGAATATTCATTGTTTTTAAACTATTAGTCAAAACTAAAATCTATAGATCATAGTAACAAATTTCTGTAACAATGGCCCGGTTAAGATGGCACAGATAAAAATTGCACCGGTAAAAGGGGTTCTAGTGGATAAATAGGGACAATGGCACAAGTGATACATATAGATTAAACTCTCACAATGAGTTTATCAAATAACTTATTTTAATCAATTCCGAAGAAAGGTTAGGAGAAATAGAAAGATCAATGGTACTACTCCATGGTTTGCGCCTAATTTCCGTTACTGCTCGGCCGCATCGATCCGACAGGTCACGGAAGCGTCCGAGAGCTGCCGAATCGAAAACGAGGCTGTAAACAAAACTGGGGAAAAAAACTGACCAATCAGGATGCTGCAAGGCAGTTTATAGCAAGCAGCCGATACAAATTGGAAGGCGCCGCTAAACCAAACTTAAAAAATGAATTTTCAGCAATTGTGTCAGAGCCTAGAATCTCCGGAGCAGGTTATGAATTTCTGCCATCAGAAATCTCTACTGCCCACCAGAATGCGGTGTAGGCGATGCGCACGACTTTGCCGGTTTACGGCAAGACAATATCGGACAAATATGCATGGAGATGCCCCACCCAGGAATGCAGGGCTTGGAGTGTCTTTGCGATCGGGGACATTTTTTTTCGCGGTCAAATCTGGAGATAGCGACCATACTGAAGATGATCTACCTGTGGTCCCAGGCTCCTCTTCTGCCTGTCTTCGCTAAGCCCCCCCCCCCCAAAAAAAAAAACAAAAACAAGCGCTACCTCTCCGGGAAAAGATACAGAATTCCCCTCCCCATAAAAAATCTATACAAAACAAAAAGACTTGCCTAATTTGAAAAAAAAAAGACTTGCCTAATTGAAAAAAAAGTTTTAAAAAAATGGTTAAAAAAAAAAGTTTATTTATTTCAGCTATGGGTTTGTTCATTTCTTTCATTTTTTATAAAAATGTATGCATTTCTTTCTTTCCGTATTCATCGTCTTATGTTGTCGCTTCCATTTTTTTTTCACACATTTTGCAGTTTTGTTTATACAGCCTCGTTTTCGTCTCGACAGCCTCGTTTTCGACTCGGCAGGTCTCGGACGCTTCCGTGACCTGTCGGATCGATGCGGCCGAGCAGTTACGGAAATTAAGCGCAAACCCTGGAGTAGTACCAGATCAATTCGTGTAATGTACGCGCCTCCTCCCCAAGTGCAAAAATATAAGCACACATTACTCGGGTTTTACGGTAATCCGAAAATTAAAAAAAACAACAACAAAATCTATATAACTAAATATTTAAAAAATTTTAAAGAATCGGAATCAGAATTTGTAATCGTATCAGAATCGGTAATTTAAAACAGAATCGGTAATTGTATCGGAATCGGTAATTTAAAAAACAAATCGGTAATTTTATCGGAACCGGGGAAAATATTGTCATCGTCCCATCACTAGGTGTCACTCAGACGTTTCCATTCAGACACAGTCATCGTTATTTAATCAAGGGAGGCGCGAGAGCCCTCTATCCCTTAATATACTCTAAGAATGGCCTATGCTGGAAATCTCATTTCTTTGATCAATCATAACTCAAAAACCAATAAATCAAATTAGTTAAAACTTTGCACATAATTTTTATTTGTTAGGTTCTATAAATGTGTAGAATTTCAGCATCATTAGTCAAGGCAACCCAGAGATCCAGAAAGTTCAATCATGAAATCATGTTATCTGTGTGTATGTACGTACGTACGTATGTACGGATGTGCCACCCTGTATATCATAAACTATTTGATGGGTTCAGCTGATTTTTGGCAGAGATAGAGATTCTATGGTCTAGTTGATGGCATTTTAATTTCAGTTATTTTTCTAGAAAATTCCAAAAAACCTATAAAATGACCATTGTATTGAGGCACAGCCTTTACAAAAGTAGTGACACTCCATGATAAATGCCAGTATACTGAAATCATATGCCCTTAATAGGGTTAAGATGAAAATTCATATACACTAAATGTACAAAAGCAAGGACATTCCCAAATTTTTACACTTTTATTGTCATTAAGGGTATGCGAGCACAACACTGGTAAGAATTTTTCTTCAGCGCACCTCACACACTTCATCCACTCATGCTTAGAGATTTATACTGTAGTGATGTGATTATGAAATGGTTTGGTTGATATGTAGTCATACTCTTAATTAATGACAATAAAAGTGTAAAAATTTGAGAATTTCCTTGCTTTTGTACATTTAGTGTATATGAATTTTCATCTTAACCCTATTAAGGGCATATGATTTCAGTATACTGGCATTTATCATATAATATATCTATAGTTCTCATTCGATTACTTTATGAATATTTATTTGTTACTATATAATAATGTGATTATATCACGTGTTTTTTTTTTCAAGACGAAGGTTGGTATGTCTACACTGATACTTCTACGACCGCGAAACCCTTAAGTGAGGCGCGTCTCATTGGCCCCCTCGTAGAAGCCTCTCAAAATAGATGTCTCAATTTCTGGTACCGCATATACGGGTTCTACCTGGACACACTATTTGTAAGTCTGTCCACGAACGGAGTACAGCAAAAGTTATGGGAACGAAGCGGCTATCAAGGAGAATCGTGGGTGGAGGCGTTTATTAATCTACCGGCTCAGTCAAACACGAAATACCAGGTGAGATCGAATGTTTTTAATCCATTTTACAATTTTCTCTTTATTGTATAAAATGTTTAAACAATTTCATATAATAGACACAATTAATCATTGCTTGACTAATATATGTTGTTCGTACCATGTATATTGTTACTGTAAATAAAATTGTAGGTATATAGTAAAGGTAGCAATGTGCGCTTATAGCTTTTCCAGGAGGGGGACATTCGTGAACACTTCGCTGTATCCTCAAAAATAGTCATTCATCATATTCATGAACTAGCAGGACCCCGTGGAAATTTCACGGTGCTTTCTACGTCAATATTATTATTATTAAGAGTATATTATGCATAATATATTCTTAATAATAATAATAATAATATTCTTTTTGGAATAATAAATGTCTGTCAGGGTTAATACTATGAAAACATTACTCTTTCCTTTTCCGACAAAAAAATAATTGTTATTGTCAGCTGGATATTCTTTAAATAAATAAAGCGAATATCTTCCTTCGTTATTCATTTAGAATTGAAGCAATTCTATTCTTATCAAAACAATACCTATTCTCTGTCTTCTTACCGTAAAAATGATTGTCAACTAAATATTCTTCAAGTAAATAAAAAAAATGTCACTGTTTGTATAATGTATTTATTTAAAATTGTACTCTTTTCGTCGAAGCGACGACAAAATTCGATTTTAAGGACAATTCATTTTAAAATGGGTAAAGTATAAATCGTGTATCTTAGCGACATCTGATTAATCACTAATCACTATTATCGCTTATGGACGATTTTATTTGTTAATGTGCGTGAAAGGTGATAACGTACGTACGAACATTAAATGCATCATCATATTATTATATAGATCAAATAACTAGTTTTGCTTTTATTTTTCATCCAATATTCATGATTAACACTAAATATACCGTATATAATAAAATAGATCAGTTGACCAGTTCTATCACTTACAGACAACATATACAATTGTTCTGATTCAAAGAGTAGGCAGTAGGAGAACATTGGAATCACTATGCCAATTTAGTAAAAAGTAAAATTAAAACTAATCAAACTGAACAGAAATTCGGTACATATTTGGTACTCATTGTTATCTATCGGAATTTTTTTTTATATACACCCACTCCACTAAATGATGCAAAAGAAAATGGTGACTATAAAATACGTCATGTCGAATGCGAGTCTGTTTTAAATAATCGATTATATAGAATGGAATACGCGAGGCAAGGAAGCTAGAACACAGGTGGCTATAAGTTATTCCGTCCGACTCGATCATCGTCAAAAGGAGATTCTAATAAAAAAAAACGTATGACGCAACTAACCGTCCGGCAACTCTTTTGGTATTGAATGAATAAATAAATAATTCTACGTCGTTTATCAGCATTACTTTATCGCAAAGTTAATGCTAGGTACGGAGAAGACAGCAAAATTCCGACAACTACACTATTCACATGTGGAGATTAAAAAAAGCCACTAGACGCATCAGTTGTGTAACTCTTGGCTGGCGCTATTTCGATACACAACGCAAGAAGGTTATTTTTTTATAAGTCTCTATATCATGTGTTCCAGAATACCAGCTTCGACGTTAAAATCAAAATGATCTCTCAGAACATCTCGCTTCTCAGCATCCAAATCGTAAGCAGATGGAGTGAGAGTTAGGATGTCCCTTCCTAATTTCTCTCTGTTCGGACGTAAAAAGAAAGATTGAACTGTGGGGGTTATGCATGTTCCAACTTAGCGCTCATTGTTCAACAGATAACTCTATTCGCTATATAACCCAGAAAAGAAATATACGAGAGACCCCTTTTTATTAATGTTAAACTGTTACATGCACATTATGTGTGAGCAGTCATGTAATGGCTGTACTGAGTTCAGCGATCAGTGCCGCCGAACTTGTACAAACGAAAAATAGAACAATATAAAATTGAGTTTTAAAACAAAATACGGATGCACATGTTGCAGAGTAGACGAGTAGAATAGCGAACGGATTTAATTCAAGTGAACACAGTTCGACGCATGCGTGAAAAATAAAGACCAACATCAGAATCAGCCATCTTCCTTGGCGATACCAGACACATCTGGCATAGACTCTGGGTGTTCTCCCTTCAGAGAGATGAACGCATATAGACTTGGTAATACTGAGTTCAATTGAACCCCTATTTACTTTCCTCTCTATAATCTCGTTTTTTTTTGATGCGGAGGATATCCAGCTTCCTAAAAAAGGAACAATCTGGATGGGACAAAAATAAAAATTGCCCCAGTTAAGAACTGTGGAAAATAGGAGGAGCGGTGACTTACCAGAGTGTGGCTATTAGCGACTGAGAATGTTATTCAAACATCTAAGAAGGACGATTGTCGCAGAGAATTTATATCAGTAGAGGATGGCGTTCAGTTGTTATATAAACCTTCCTCACTACTGAAGAGCGTTACTCGTCAATTTGTCACCAAACTACAGAAGTTATTAGACCTAAGGAGAGGGTCGCGAAGGAAGTTCGTATTTTTTACGCAACCTCACTCTTCAGCTAGCTTCACTCTATGATTTTATTTCGACATAACTTCTCTTCCTTCACTAAGAAATAAACAAATACTACACTTTGACTCTTGCCCAAAGGAAACTGAGTTAGTTCGATTGATAAAGGTTTTTTCCCCCTTCAGCTATGGCTAATATAGCAACCTGTCTTCAATAAATTGCTTACAATAAATCATGTAACACACGTATTGTGTTTAGACATTGAGTGTATGGAAGAGATCAATCAAGGTAGCGACAGTATAACGGATTGATCGTACGCCTATCCGTTTTAGCATGCCTGTTTTCGATGTATAAACAACGCAAACACACGCATTTCTCACTGTTGGTTTTATCACAGACTGATCACGTGATTCCTCACGTATCAGAGAAAATGGGAGAAACGTTTTGCGTGGTTCGTCGATATTCCTTTGCTTGGGATTATAAAATAAAAGCGCGTTCTTTTACAATCGTCCTTCCACTATTTGGTTCGATTAGTATTTTCGACCAATACATGATAATGAAGGTTTTCAGAAACACATTGTTTTGATATTTCAGGTTATCTTTGGAAGCATACGCTCACCGCATGCTAGTCAGCAGATTGCACTTGACGATATTCGATTCACCCAAAAGAAATGCCACGAAAGTAAGTTAAAGTTCATGATAAATTTGAATTTACCGAAATACATGATTTGTAATAACCTCTTATTTGTTTCATTTTATTGTTACTAACTTAGAAAAAATAACGGCAATAAGTTCTAAAATGATATATTGAGACATTGTTTGTTTCCTTTATTTCTTCCTTTCCGTTATTTTTCAGGGGTCCTTAAATGAAATGATATATATATATATATATATATATATATATATATATATATATATATATATATATATATATATATATAAACCACAGAGTTCACTCTCTTCACGATTTTTCTTGTCAATTTCTCGACTCGGCGAGAGATTATCCGGTTTTCGGGTGTTAACCGGTGGAGTATGGTTAACATCCGAATACCGAAGAATCGCTCGACGAGTCGAGAAATTGACAAGAAAAATCGTGAAAAGAGAGAACTTCGTGGTCTTTAATGACGCTTGCATAACAAATGACTTGCTGCCGAACTATACATATATATATATATATATATATGTATTCAATATATTTAATTTAATTTTATACAATATCAATGTTATGAAGGAGAGATTCACGCCATTTCATAAAACTTGTTTTTTATTCAGTATATAATTGTTTCGGCTTTATCCAAAATATTTGTAAAATGCTCATGTGCATTTATTTCTTGGTGTGGCTATCTTCAGTGCTAATTATATAAAACAAAGTAAAAAAAAGATATAATGTTGATAAGTGCTTTTTTCATTTTGTTATTGTTTTTTATTATTTTACTTTGTCTTATATACATATAAAGTGTATATAAATTGTATGAACATACTTGTTTTTGTGTAAGTAGTAGGTTTACTCTGACCAATATTATAATTAATACAATATTTTAATTCTATCTTTATCCGAATCGTTAAATATATATATATATATATATATATATATATATATATATATATGTGTGTGTGTGTGCATTTGTAAAGCCCTATGTAAAACATAACAGCTAGTTATATTTTTAAATATCTGAATGAACTACGTTTTTCTTTAAAGAGTACATTTACTTCATTCCACAAAATGGAATTGTGATGAAAAGACGTTTAGACTTGACAAAGTCGAGCTTTTTATAGCTATGACCGAAACATATTTTGTAAATGTTTGTATAAATAAAACAAATTATAACTATTAAACATCTCTATTTATTATTTAGAACTCTTATATGAACACAAAGTATTCTCTGGATTTTTAACCCTGTGGTTTGGTTGGGTTGTTTTGTTTTACGGCATATCAACCCTTTTGGGGTCATTTAATACCGAATCAGGGCATTTTGGTAAAATTCGGTTGTTTTGTTTTATGGCATATCAACCTTTGTCAGGTTTTTTAATGCTGAATCCGGTCATTTTGATGAAGGTTTTTATACTTCAAGTTATTTATATGTTTAAGTAGTTATTAATGGTGTTTAGTTGAGTGAAAACGGGGAAGGGAGAGAGAGGGGTGTAGAGGGGCGTGAAAGGATGAAGGGATTGTTTTTTGTTTTGGATTTTGCAGAACATAATTGAGTGTTGCAAGAAGTCAATAACTTAAAACATCCTGACTTGGTGATGCCAGTAGATTCTATTTGACCCATAGATGGGGCCGTTACAAGTACTACAACTCCGAGCAAGAGTGGACCTGGGAGCAATGCCAACTAAGGGGCAAATCTACATTCCCCACAGCTCCCAAATGGAGGCCTCGCCACTGGATGTATTTTAAGGTCATACCAAGGGTATTTACCCTGTTGATGCAAACTATACTTTGATTACTATATATATATATATATATATATATATATATATATATATATATATATATATATATATATATAATTCGTGTGTGTAAGCATCTCCACGTTGATTTGCATTAGAATATATATATATATATATATAATTCGTGTGTGTAAGCATCTCCACGTGGATTTGCATTAGAATATATATATATATATATAATTCGTGCGTGTAAGCATCTCCACGTAGATTTGCATTAGAATATATATATATATATATATATATATAATTCGTGTGTGTAAGCATCTCCACGTTGATTTGCATTAGAATATATATATATATATATAATTCGTGTGTGTAAGCATCTCCACGTGGATTTGCATTAGAATATATATATATATATATAATTCGTGTGTGTAAGCATCTCCACGTGGATTTGCATTAGAATATATATATATATATATAATTCGTGTGTGTAAGCATATCCACGTTGATTTGCATTAGAATATATATATATATATATATATATATATAATTCGTGTGTGTAAGCATCTCCACGTGGATTTGCATTAGAATATATATATATATATATAATTCGTGTGTGTAAGCATCTCCACGTGGATTTGCATTAGAATATATATATATATATATAATTCGTGTGTGTAAGCATCTCCCCGTGGATTTGCATTAGAATATATATATATATATATATATATATATATATATATATATATATATATATATATATATATATAATATATATAATGTGTGTGTGCGTGTGTGTGTGTGTGGCAAGTAAGCTACACATGCCCCGTTTATGTTTCATTTCTGGAATAATTCACCAGCCTAATTAGGTGGAAGTATGTTTTGCAATTGCTTTATTTGCTCAGAAGTGTTTACTCTATCTTACCAACCAATCATATTTGTTGGTTTTATTACGCCTCTCGGGCTATCATTTCCATCAACCAAAGAGAGTCAATTCCTATGTTTAAGAAGTGTTTTGGCGTTTCCCACTTTTAAGTTTGTCACATTTACAATGGTGACCTAGCTCTGACACGTGGGAACTAAAATATTTTTTTTGTTTACTTTTTGTGTTATCTCTTACTATTTCAGATTTATTTTTTAGTTACGTTGTTTGCATTTATTTACTTATTTATGTATTTTTATTAGTTATCTCAAAGTACACGTTGTCGTGTAATTCACTTGCCCTAGATATATTTTCATACACCTACTACTAAACCTTACTCGCGTTCACTGTTCAAGTTATTACTGAATATATATATATATATACGCAATATAGTACATTAGTTTATAATATTATGTGTATATATATGAAATAGGAATAAATTATACATATATATATATACGTGTGAATAGGTGTATGATTGTATCTATATGCATGTTTCTATTTGTGTGAAATTCAGTATATATGGTTACTTATGTGTTTGTCCATGCATATATTATGTGTATGTACACATGTGTCACTTTTTGTAATTGTTGGGACGCATGCGTGATGACGTTGGACGACATATATTGTTTGAAATATTTATTTATTTAATTGTACAGACTAATAATGGTCAGTTTGTTCGTTGTTTCTCTTACGTGTTCTTATCAGTCCTAATCGAGATGCCGAGTGGAAAGACTATCCTAAATGGCCCTGTATATTCTTTGTCTCTATCTTCGACATTTATGACGACATTATTTCAAAATCCTCCTCTCTAATTTGATACACGGTCTTGTTCAAAAACTCGCGGTAGTGTACCTATCGGGCCTACGTTAATATCTCTTATTTAATTGACTATTTGAAATCTCGCTCTCTAACTTAGCGCAAGATCTTATTCGAGCGACTATGTCTTCGTATCTCTCAACCTACACATAGCTTTAATACATCCCTATTTGTACTTAAACTCTTTTCGACCAATAAGAGCTTTGTATCCCCTCCGCATCACTTTTTACCCTTTACCTTCCTATTTCAAGTACCCATCTCTCAATTAACACATGACCTTTTTCGAAAAACATCGACTCCGTATATCCAAGTCACCTAAAAGATTTTAAATATTTATATGTAATTTTCCCATGTTAATTGTCTTTCAGATAATCCAAACTTTTGTGATTTTGAAGACGCAGGATTGTGCAGTTACACGCAGCTGGTAACGGATGATTTTGACTGGACTTGGGGTTCAGGTCGGACCCCAACATTCTTAACAGGCCCACTCACAGATCACACAATGCGCACAAAACACGGCCACTATATGTATATTGAATCGAGTAAGAAACAACCTTACCAAAAAGCTCAGATCATGAGTCCAAAATACAATTCAAGCGACACAATCTGCTTCCACTTTTACTATTATATGCATGGAGATCATATCGATGCGCTAAACTTGTATAAGTTGGATAGTGAGAATGTTGGAGAGGTCGGCAGCCCTATTTGGTCACGGAAGTATAATCAAGGTTCAAGCTGGGTTGAAGGCCAAATGAGTATTTACCCTAGCAATAGTTACCATGTAAGTAGATATGCTTTATATTTTTTTCAGTCAAGTGGTCATTAATTTAAAGCGATCTCGTCACCGTGTCGATCATTATTACAATCTCTCTCTCGAATGCAGAATAATTAAAAAACATGCGAAAATACTGTTTTATTAAGTGATATATAAGATTGCACTCTCTATTGACGGCAATAAAATATAAAATATCTTATCTACTACAATTAATGTAACATTGAAAACTTAGTTATCACCAATAACCCATCTCGTCTAATATAGTTTAAAATCAGGAAACTCTGGTGTCACTTTAGATGTTCATCTGAACAAATACGTTATTACATAGCTTTTACAATACTGAGCCTATCAAAGCAACTAACGTTGCATCTTTTAAACCCAGTTCAATAGCCCAACTGTTAAAACACTCTTGCCCACATCTACATTTCGACAAATGTTGGTCGATAATACAACAGTACTTTAATATAAAAACAATGAAAAAGCGACTATAAATTCTTGAAACATAAAAAATATTATTACTAAAATTAATTGTGAATCTCGCCCAAATATAATAAAACGTTTTGAAATACTATATTAATACAACTAATTATAACTTTCGTAGTTACATAATTTACCCACTAAATTTACTCAGATAATTGGTTGAGTTGCTTATCTTAGCAATACACATAACTCCCCGACGATATTCAACATAATCACGTTGACATACCGGTTCTTGTTAAATCACAGAAGTTTAACGACGTTGAGCCTGGTCAGTATCAGATGGTGACCATTTGAAAATACCAGGCGCTGTATATCATACAGAATCAACATCATGACTTAATAAACGCATAGGTGAACAAAATTACTTTTTATACTAAGATGTAATAACTAAAAACGTGCTATTAGACAAAGTACAGCCGACTACACGTGTTGCTATTTTACTTATAGCTGAATAAAGACTGGGGTTTCATACATTTCTCAACAGTATTAGAGCATAAATGACCACAGTAGATCAGATTGGGCATAATCACGTTGACATACCGGTTCTTGTTTAATCACAGAAGTTAAGCGACGTTGATCCTGGTCAGTGTCAGATTGATGTTCATTTTGAAAATACGAAGCGCTGTATGTGGGAGGACGTCGACACCTCCCTGCAAGAATAGTAAAACTTAACGTCGTCGTCTCCCTTGACCGGTATATGCATGCGATTTGAGACCCCTTGTGAATTTAATAATCCCTAGAAACTTTCTCTTTCGGAGGAAACCAGTTCAATCTGCCGATGGTGAATGCCGCTACGTTTCGTTTTTATTTTTATTTCCGTTTCGATAGTCTGCGATCAGACCAACACTATGTTCGTTATTATAACCATAGTGGAGTCATTAGCCAATTCACACGAGAAACAAAACCTCGAACAGGTCTATCAAATATATAATAAACGTCCATAAGATTTAATAGAAGCTATTGATTGTTTTTGTTCTTTTTTTCAGATAATCTTTGAAGGCGTAATAGGCAAGGGTTCGCTCAGTGATATTGCTATCGATGATATATCTATGACAAGTGGAGCATGTCAACTCCCAGGTAAACACTAAAGATCTTCTGTTTCTGAAGTTTGATGTGAGGATTGATAATTTGACTTATTTGGATTATTTAGACTACTTTTCTCATCTTGATACGGATAAAGTACTAAGTGAAATTTAGTTCTAAATGACACACTTCTGGGGGTTCAGGGTTCAATTCTCAGTGCGGGCGATACTACGAACACAATTACGAATGACAAAAGACTTCTACCGGGTCACGGTTTACGGAACGAGAGCATGCTACTGCCGTGTATTAAATAAAGGGTTTCGTTCGAAATTCCGTACAGCGTCCCGAGTTCGACAAGAGACACCTTGAGAAGGTCGGAGGTTACATCGGCCGAAACGTTGTGAAAATAACACTTAAGATGGGAACAGTAGACCGAATAATCAAAATGATACATAAAGATAGTCTGTTTGCCGCATGAAGGTAGTATCTAGCTTGCTACCATTAAATGTAAAATATTTATAATAAGAACAATAGTTATCTCCCCGTTGTCGTACTTGCGTTATGGTAATACAGTTGCGGTTTGATTTCTGGCACTCGCATAATCTTCATGCAGGTCTATATTAGCAAACGACGCTTGTAAAATCCCAATAAATCTCTTTCTTTATATATTCTACAAGTACAGATGTAGATGTGTAACCCGTTCGCTCCCTCGCAGCAGCCAAATAATGCAACACTCACGCTCTGTAATTTCAACTCGTCTCCCGGGCTAATACGTCTGGCATTCCTTGATGTAGCGTCGCCGACTTTTGTTCGTCTTCACGGGACGCCAGCGCTGACGAGGTTCTATTCCCTTGAATAAGACTGGTGTAATCGAATCGTCTGGGTCGTACCTTACCACGATGTTTTCTTCGATTGATCAAGAGATACGACCTGGAGTCACTCCTGGAATGGGTTATTAACCGATGGGTAAGAAGTACAAAGAAAAACAAATAAACCAGACAAATATTCTTTATTGAAGAAAAATATAAGAATATATATATATATATATATATATATATATATATATATATATCCGTGAAACTTGCAAATACAGGAACAAATAATATTTCGCTGGTAAGGGGGGTGGGGGTAAAAACCTCTGCTTTTTAATGGAGTATGGAGTTCCACCTTCGATTCTTTAAGTTAATGGACAGTCGGTGTAAGAAGCATTTCTTCTCCGGGCCGGGAGCGCAGGCAACAGCAATTTTTTTTCTCCCAAATTCCTAACTGCGAGCTAAGAACTCAACTCTTTCAATCTGCCGTCCATTACATCTGCTCATTATAGAGATGAAAACGCTATTTCATACGTAAGGGTGAAATACCGACCGACAGACCCATCCTCTTAGATAGATGCTTGGACGCACTTAAAATAAGAGGCGTCCATTCAATCTACGAGTTTGACGAGGAAAATTATGTGTCACTCTTAATTGAAATATGCTACAGCATCGTCCGATGGAAAGACAGGGCATCTCGTAAAGATGCATGAGGTATAACAATTGATTTGTCCCGTGAAACTGTATAATATATAAGATTCATACTTCATACATGTTGCATATCACACATGCACATTTCATAAATGGTCATTTTCCCGCTTCACCCTCTATTGAATATGATTATTGGGTACTACTCCAGGGTTTGCGCTTAATTTCCGTGACTGCTCGGCAGCAGCGATCCGACAGCTCGCGGAAGCGTCCGAGACCTGCCGAGTCGAAAACGAGGCTGTAAACAAAACTGGACAAAAAAAAATTCTGTTGCGCAATCCTCGGCGACTCGGAGGCCCAGGGCATACGATGGAAATAGACGACTCTCTATTCAACCGCCGGAAGAAACAAACAAACAATGCTGGCCGTGTTTTCTCCAGCCGCTCTGGGTCTTCGGGGGGATACGACCCCGCAGAGAAGGAGGGGTT
Organism: Sepiola atlantica; assembly: GCA_963556195.1. NCBI lineage: Eukaryota > Metazoa > Mollusca > Cephalopoda > Sepiida > Sepiolidae > Sepiola > Sepiola atlantica. The sequence continues at coordinate 60,158,601 of OY744518.1, read as the reverse complement.
TCCTGGTGACAGTGCCTAACAGGAATGCCGAAACCCTAACTCTTCCAATAATCAAGCAGTACCTGGGACCACGGTAGTATCCGATTGCTGGAGAGCGTATAACAGTCTTTCGCTCAGCCTAACAAAACAAGCGGCAGCAAAAGCAGTAGTAAACCCTGAACATCTACGAGAAAATATACGTAATTCCACCCCCCCCCTCCCCCAAAAAATATATATATAAAAGAACTTGCCTAATTGTAAAATTGACTTCTTTGCTTTACGTAACACGAAACACATTAAAAAAAGTGTTTATAGTTCTTCAGCTATGGGTTTGTTCATTTCTTTCATTTTTTTTTTATAAAAATATATGCATATTTTTTCTTTCCGTATATTCATCGTCTTATATTGTCGTCTGCCAACCTTCCATTTTTTTTTGCACGATTTTTCGGTTTTGTTTATACAGCCGCGTTTTCCTCTCGATATCCTCGTTTTCGACTCGGCAGGTCTCGGACGCTTCCGCGACCTGTCGGATCGATGCGGCCGAGCAGTCACGGAAATTAGGCGCAAACCCTGGAGTTGTACCGATTATTGAAGTAGTACATTACTTGAACCACAACGTATTTAATATAATATTTTAAACGTTGCATAACTTTAACCATCAAGCATTGAATATGGTCATTCAAGTTGTGTATCATTTTAACCAGCCTGAATTAAATATGGTCATGAAGCAGATCAGACGTTCAATCGGCCGAAACGTTGTGACCATAACATCCAAGATAAGATCTAACTCCTGAATAATACAAATAATACAAATTAAGTAAGAACAATTGATAAAATAAGCTGAATGTCAACTGTTGTATTTTGTTTTTCTATTTGTAACGGTCGCATATAACGAACACGAACGAAACATCTCTCTAACTTCGTACCGTTCCAGGGATATTATTTGCTACACTTTTTCTAATTGGTCTTTAATGTTTTATTGTTTTTCAACCATTTCATTAATTACAACATTTAAGCAATTATCATGTATTTAATAGTGAACTGCTATGCTTTTTATAGCCCGATTACACTATTTTCTATTTTATTTATTCAGGATTTTGTGATTTCGAGAAAGATTTGTGCACGTGGAAAAACTTACGGTCAGACCAATTTGATTGGATAAGAGGACGAGGAAATACCGAAACCCCGAGGACGGGACCGAGTTTTGATCATACCTTGCGTAATCCCGAAGGATACTACATTTACATCGAGACCAGCGACCCTCAAGCCCCTGGGGACACCGCCCGCATTCAGAGTGAAGATTTTATTCCTTCTAACAGGAGTTTGTGTCTCCGTTTTTGGTATCAAATGTACGGAGAAGACGTAGATACATTGAACGTCCTTGTTCAAAACGCAAACGACAAGAGGGAAGGTTATGTGTGGAGCCAGAAAGGAGACAACGGCCCCGGTTGGTTATACGCTCAACTGAATGTCGACCTGGTTTATACGAATAAGCCATACCATGTAAGGGCGACTTTATCTATATTTCCTAACTTATTGTTAAATAGATTTATATATATATCACTCTTTGCTACTGACTGACTTCTCGCAGCCTGGACCCTCGTCCAGCGCTCTTAGTAGCCATGGCTACTACTTTTCCTTATCACCCCATCATGTCAACCCAAAAAACGGACGCGCACATATCCATATCAATAGCTCCTTTAACACTTACAATAAACCGTTTTTAACCACCGATTGGCATGGCTAATAGCACTCTACTCGAGAGTCAAACGTTCAAACCTCTCTGTCTAACTTTCACAGGTAACATGAATGAGAACAAATACATAGAAAGCATTGTCAAGGCTGCTTCTACCCGTCTACAAAAGTTCTCACACCTGCTAGTATCCTATATCTTCAGAAGGCCACAATCCACCCATGCATGGAGTATTGTTGTCAAATCTGGGCTAGTGCATCATCCACTCGTCTCTCCCTTTTAGACAGAGGCCAAAAGAGAGTTCCTAAATTAATATGCCCCTCATTATCCACCAAGCTCCAGCACCTGTCTCATCGCCACAATGATGCACCCCTATGCTTTTTTTTTTACAGGGACTTCAATGAAATGTGCCCCGATAAAATTGTTGCACTGCCCCCTCGACATAAATACTCTCGACAAACCCGACGAACCCGAAAAATAGTTAAATCCCATCCATTCACTGTGGAGGTCCCCAGATGTCATAAAGATTTCTAATCTAATAGCTTCTGTCTTGGAACTGCTCACTTTTACTACTATCTCCCTGACTGTACCGACATGCAGCGATTCAAACGTAAACAAAACTGCAAAACTACTCACTTAGGATGCCACCTATAATTCTTACCCCTAATGAACAGTAGTCTATTACGCCTCAGGGGCAATATACCTTGTCTGGGATGAATCGAACTAAAAAAAAACAGTTATATTATTGTTAAATGCATGCATCTATCTATCTATCTATCTATATATCTATCTATCTATATATATATATATATATATATATATATATATATATATAAATATATATATGTGTGTGTATATATATATATGTGTGTGTATGTGTGTATATATATGTGTATGTGTATATATATATATAGAAGTATTATTGTTAAATGCATATATATGCGGTAATATTACTGTTAAATATATTTATATATATACGATTATGTTATTGTTAAATACATGTCTATATAAAGTTATATTTTTCTTGAATACATTTATGTATACGATTATGTTTTGTTAAATACATTAATATATACAGTTATATTATTCTCAAATGTATATATATATACAGTTATATTATTCTTAAATACTTTAATATATACAGTTATATTATTCTTAAATATATATATATATATATATATATACAGTTATATTATTCTTAAATACTTTAATATATACAGTTATATTATTCTTAAATATATATATATATATATATATACAGTTATATTATTCTTAAATACTTTAATATATACAGTTATATTATTCTTAAATATATATATATATATATATATACAGTTATATTATTCTTAAATACTTTAATATATACAGTTATATTATTCTTAAATATATATATATATATATATATACAGTTATATTATTCTTAAATACTTTAATATATACAGTTATATTATTCTTAAATATATATATATATATATATATACAGTTATATTATTCTTAAATACTTTAATATATACAGTTATATTATTCTTAAATATATATATATATATATATACAGTTATATTATTCTTAAATACTTTAATATATACAGTTATATTATTCTTAAATATATATATATATATATATATACAGTTATATTATTCTTAAATACTTTAATTCATACAGTTATATTTTTTCTCAAATGCATTGATATATACAGTTCCTTTTTTTGTATTAATACTGTTATATATATACATACAGTTATATTATTGTTGAATACATTTCTATATAGTTATATTATTGTTGAATACATGTATATATACTTATATATTTTAAATACATTTATATATACAGTTATATTATTATTAAATGTATATATATACGGTATTATTATTTTCAATTGCATATATACGGTTATATTATCGGTAAATACATGTATATATACCATTATATTATTGTTAAATACATGTATATATACCATTATTTTATTGTTAAATATATTTATATATACAGTTATATTATTATTAAATACATGCATATATATATATGCAGTTATATTATTGTTAATTGCATATATACTGTTATATTATTGTTAAATACATTTATATATACAGTTATATTTTTCGTAAATACATATATATATATATATACGATTATATTATTATTAAATACAATAATATATTCAGTAATATTATTATTAAATGCATATATATATAGTTATATTATTCTTAAATACATTCATATATACAGTTTTATTGCTAGGGATTCACTTTCAATAATACTTCTCTCATATAACACTTAGTATGGGAAATAATATCTGTACGTTTATAAAAATTATATTTCTGTCCGTTACATCGAACACATTAAATTCAAACGTATCAATTACAAAAACAAAAGAAAGTACGACTGTTTCAATGATAACAGTGAAGTTAATTTTACACGAATGAAAGATAAAAAGCGTTTCTTTAAAAAATGTATTTTAGAGGATAACATCAAATATTTCTTTTGTTTTGAAACAAACGAGATTTCGACGTAATAAAGAAATATACGGTAACTGAATCGACTGTGAACATGTTAAAACTATTTAACTATGTATTAACATTTTTCTTGTATATATTCAAAAGAAAGATATTTTAATCACACAGTATTACTTAATTATTGGAGTTGTAACTATTATTTTTATATAAGCGTCATTAGACGTTACACACTATATAACGATATTTTGACGTAATTGTTACTACTATTACTACTACTACTACTACTACTACTACTACTACTACTACTACTACCAAGAGGAAGATAAAGAAGAAAGAGAAGAAGAACGTGATTATGTAATTTGTTCCAAAAAATATTACTCTATTACTAAACATAATCTCATGTTTAAGTCATTTTCCGATCCGCTTAGAGAATACATTTCTAGTGAGATAGGTGTTTTTCATGGTTATGAATATTATTGTTGATTTAATGTCAGGACATTTATTTTAAAAAATGAACTCGGAAAAATTTATAAAAAAGAAACGAAAAAGTAAACAAACGGAGAAAATTTAATCTCCCTCCATTTTTAATTCGAAATATTATCCCTCTGTCTGCTAATTTAGCTTGTGTTTTATTTTTCATCCAGTTAATATTTGAAGGAGTCCGAGGAGGAGGCCACAGTGGGGACATCGCAATTGATGACGTTGATGTCAGTATCGGAGAATGTGACATTGTGCCAACATATGCAGACCCGAAACAAAACGGTACGAATAACATTTATGCGTATAAGAATAAATATATAAGTACGCTATTCGTATATTAAATACGAATCGCGTACTTACATATTTATTCTTATTCTGAAGTTAAGTGTATCAACATTTTTTTCTCTACAACATTTTACGATATATTTTAATCACACAAAATCCATGTCAAAATATTCCTCAGTTTTTAGTGAATGAACTCTGAAGAACTTTCATTTTAATTAATTTAATTAGCCGTAGAAATGAACTCATCAAATCTCTTACTGACTTTTACCCTCTCTCATAGTTTACTGTTATACTCTCCACCCGCTTTTGTGTAAACGTCATCTATCAGTCTAGTTTTCATCTTTCTCTCTTTCTTTCTCTCTCTCTCTTTCTCTCTCTCTCTCTCTCTCTCTCTATATATATATATATATATATATATATATGAGAGAGTGAGAGAGAAAGATGTTGATGTCTCACTGAAAATATTCAGTAAAGTCTGGAACAAGGCCAATAGAAACAAGTTTGATGAGCCCCATTTATAGGGTACAGAGCATTCATACGTATATTTGTAGAGTTTACCAATATATTTTTTCCAGAGAGGATTCATCACAGCGAAAGCATCTTTTATTTTATTATTTATTTCTTTGGTCAAGTTATTGTTCCCTACACGTGTTTCGCTACCTAGCAAGGTGCTTGCTAGGCAGTTCATTAGGGGAAATACAAAATCTCAGATATTGACCTCAACAACTGGCAATGCCCCACAGGAGATTGCCCTACTTGAAATCACTTACGCAAAAAAGAAGAGTAAAACAAGTTCAAAAGACATCCCAAACAACTCGGTAATATGTGGAACTGTGATGTGCCCCCACAAAAATCTAATCCGGTGCAATCCAAAAAGGAGAAAAAGGAAGGGGAAATCCCCCACACCCGGCCAAATTCAACGGAATAATAGCATATTGCATGTGTCAGTTCTGGGGCCCTGGAAGTTATTCAAACGTTGCGCTGTGAACGGATTAATTTGGTTTTATTTTTTCTGGAAGGGGTGCCTATATTGAGGTTGACCTAAGAATATCTCTTCCGCCGGATGTGGAGGATTCACCCTTACTTGTTTCCCCCTTTTTTTTATTTCTCTTTTGGGATTTTGGGCGCATCAGTGTAAGACATCCGAACATCTTTCGTATTTGGCGTTTGAATCGTGTAACCGGCAGGGATTGTCTCCTTTCATACTGATGATGGCAGGTTTGGTATGAAACATGTGTATATGGGTTAATGTAAAATATATATATATATATATATATATATATATATATATATATATATATATATATAGAGAGAGAGAGAGAGAGAGAGAGAGAGAGAATCACCCACATAATACGGTTTCGCGGTAGCAGAACACTTCAGACAGACACCTGTTTGACGCCTGGATCGAACTTACGAACGTCTAGTTGACAGTTGGTTATTCCCACAATTCGGTTGCTGAGGCAAGTGAGTTAGCAAGCGAAATCTTAATGCTTATATAAACATTGTCAACTACTGGAGAGTGCCTTATTTGTGTTTACAAAAACTTTGCATTATGGCTATTTTATATTTCATGCATAATAATATACACTTATACTAAACTAACATATTTTTTATGTAACCAGTTGATTGCTATTTCACTTCTACAGCTTACTATGTTTTGTGGATCCTTAGAATTTAAAAGTTTAAACTTCTCATTCAGACATAATTAACACGGGTCGTTAAATCTACATGTACTGGGCCGCCGTACTATTTTCTAATCGATTATTATAGAGCATCCATATTCTTTTAGTTCCCAGCAATGGTTAGCTAGTGATGTTTTTTTAATCGGTGTTTTTGTTATTAAATATGCTTTCATGATTATTATACATGGTTTCAAAATTAAAGTATGTTATTCCAATCTAGTATATTTCGTTATTCGAGTTTTCTATTTGAGTGATTGCTATTAGAGTTTTAGTTATTACTATTTCTAGTGTTAATATTATTGTTTCAGTGCTATTGTAATTGTTTCTATATTTATCAATTTTTACTCTTTATATTTTTATTTTTCTCTACTACTCTCGTTTAGTATGCTGTTATTGTTTGCGTAAATTATCATTTCTAAGTTTTCGCAGCAACTGCATGCTAGTTTGAAGTTATTTGTATTAAATATTTTGTGCAAGGGTTTTGTAACGGCGAAGTGTTTTTCTATTAGATTTAGGAATTTCTTGCCAAATTTAGTTCTTAGAATCCGATTATAGGGTGGCGTAAACCAGATTATATGCTACTTTCATTAATGTTTATTTATAATTATTGGTATATTGTTGCTTATATCTCATCTCGATATTACTATACCAACTATTTTTAGAGCTGTGTGGCTTGACTTCTTGAATATATTTTCTTGCTAGTGTTATTGCTAAGACTACGTTCGATAAAACTAGGAATATTTTTATGATTGATGGAGAGTGATGATTGTACTTTGAATTCACGTATATTTGATTATATAAAACATGTTACAACATTATTCTATTTGACATTATTTTATATTGCTGTTGCATTATTCTATTTGACATTATTTTATATTGCTGTTAAATTAGAAAACAATTTTCGGGATGGAATACACTCAAATTAAACGGGACTCTCAATATTTTTCTAATGCTCACGATTTAAGGCTTGTTATATCAGTTGTTCGAAATAGTCATAGACTCGTGCATTCAAAACCGGTGATCGGTGGGGGTCACCGATCACTTTTGATCTTCGATAAAATTAAATCTCGTTAATGGGAAGGTTGTTCAAGTAAGGTGTCTTTTTTATTCGTTTCTCGGTTTTTATTGTTTGATTGTAAGTGGCCATAGCTGAACGACCTGAATAAAGAGGAAACATAAACATCATATCGTAAAAAGCAATGATTAGAGTTATAACTCTAAGATATTATGGTAGAGGATAACACTATCCACTTATCCATTTTTCGCTACACAACACTATTGATCCCGTTACGTTTCAGACAAACTTTCTACGGGCACAGCTATATAATAATACTATTACCTATTTCCTATTCGAACGCACGGTATAACTTTAACACACATTAAAAATGAAGTCGCCCACCGGCAAAGATGGTGGTTGTTGGTGAATCTGATGTCCCTAAGTAAGACAATCCCGTCTTGAACAATTTTAAACTGTGATATTCGTTTTATTGATTATGAGAATATTTTACTGACAATTATTTTTTACCGTAAAAAAGAACGAATATGTATTGTTTTCAAACTAATAAAATTGCTACAATTTTAAAGAAAGAAAGAAAGAGATTATTCGTTTATTTTTTAAATATTTAGTTGACAATGACAATTATTTTTTCACAAACGATTAATAAATAATTTTTTATAACAGTATTGACCATGACATAATTTTGTTATTTCGAAATGAATATTTTTATTAACAGTAAATTATACAGACTCGTGTAGATAGTACTGTGAAATTTACACATGGTCTCGTTAGTATATATATATATATATATATATATATATATATATATATATATATATATATATATATATATATATATATATATATATATTAGTAGTATTTTTTAAAAGGCTGTGGACAATGCAAATTCCGAGTAAGATGTAAGCTGGAGGGAACAAAAATAATGAATCGAATTCGAAATGTGACTTACTATTTATTTTTTCTTAAAATCTTACATAATAACAAGTGTGCTGTTAGCTGTCTGGATGATGTCCGGATGATTATAAAAATCATTTATTTAATATTTCGGGACAAGAAACTTCTCTTTGTCAAAAATAATAAATATAAGAGGAAAGCTCCGTCTGTGCAGAGAATCTGCAAAAATGAATGCCAAAAGACAGAAGACAGCGTAAGAACAAAACAGTCCCGCAGAGAATTGAAATTAATAATAATTATTAAATAAAGGATTTTTATCATCATTCGGATTACACAAAAACAGCTAACACCACACTTGCTGTTATGTAAGATTTTAAGAAAAAATAAATAGTAAGTCACATTTCGAATTCGATTTATTATTTTTGTTCCTTCCAGCTTACATCTTACCCGGAATTGGCATTGCCCACTGTCTTTTAAAAACATACAACTACTATTCCCAGCAATGCTTTAAGCAAACTACGATTCTCTCTCTCTCTCTCTCTCTCTCTTTCTCTCTCTCTCTCTCTACATATATATATATATTAAGCTTATTGTTTTATACTTTATACTAATACAGTAATAAAAGCATAAATATAATTTATTTCAACAGTCCTTAATACATGAGTAGAGCTTAGTAGTAGTATGATAATATACTCATGTAAAAAAAGCTAAACAACGACATTTTGGTTTGACTCCAAGTTAAAGTTAATCAGGCTAAAAGCGATATTTGACATTTAACCATTACTTTAATAAAAAAAAAATGTTTATATTAACGTCTTACTAATTAAAGCTATTAATTACTGCATATAAAAGAAATATATCCATAACTTCCCATCCAATGTCTCTCTTTCACTCTGTCTGTCTGTCTCTTACTCTCTCTCATATATATATATATATATATATATATATATATATATATATATATGTGTGTGTGTGTGTGTGTTTGTCTGTGTATGTGTGTATCCATCTTTCTATATGTAAACAAAAATGCCACTTTATAGATACATAAAAGGCGATTGCATTTATTAAACATATTAACAATTTTATTTATGTAATTCTATATAGCTTTGGAAATGATTGAATGCAGTTTCGATGACGGAAATTTTTGTCAATTGAAACAAAGTTCAAACGACGATTATAACTGGAAAGTAATTAAAGGTAAAAGCCGACGGTACAAGAGCGGGCCACAGGTGGATCATTCTGGTTCAGGTGAGTAAATGAAATAATTATTATTCTTCACTCCGCCGATCCACTTATAATTCAACGACTTCATCGAAAAACTAAGAGTACATTTCGGACGCATTATTGTCGTACTACTTCATTAGTATATTCAAATATGGATATTACGGGTTGAAATATGTATTATAATATAGTTAACTCTACATATTCAATTAAATATTCATTGTTGATCGAGAAGTTATTTTACGATTTCGCCAATGCTTACCTAACTCTAACGAAAACGCTATTGTAAATCCAATTTTAACACATTAAATAAGAATAGATGAATAAAAACATAAACACATTTAAAACAAACTATCAATGAACTATTTATGATATTAATTATTGAAATCGTGCAAGTATAGAAGGTCAGACAATGGCTGATTCATCAAAATTGACAAACAAGGAATTAATTGACGGCTGTGGGATTAGACGCGTGACCTCGGTGAATAAGCGGAAGTAAAGAATCTGGCAATAGTATTGTAATATATTTATTCTTACAGCCTTTAGAGCGAATGGGCGCAGAAATCAATCACTGGTCTCAGCCCCGACGCGAGTGTTAAGGATGAGTCATTAATTTAGTGTCTTAGCTTAATCTGTCTCGGTATCTCTCTCAGACATCATGCGCTTATCGTCTGAAAAGAAATGCCTTCAAGAAACAATGGTATGCGTTCATATGGTTCACATCTTTTATCATCTTCCGACAGGAAAATCAGGAAACCGTGTTGTTTTAAGTATCCAGGAGCGATGGACGTGTCCACAACGGGGTATCCCCCGGTCGTCAGAAAACGTGTCCGTCAATGCTGAAATCCAATAAGAAAATAGAGTACAAGACAGGAAGCGAAAGTTACATTCCGACTCCGACTTCACTCCAACACGACTTTGTCAGGCTAAGAGCGAACAACTCTCCCACTCGCAATAACATTATTCAACAGCGTGATTGGCTGACCAACGAACAGAGCCTCTTATGGAGATACTTAGACACACCTAAAAGAGTATGTTCTCACTGAATTTGGGCGTTTAGCGATGCAAATTATATTTAAAACTGAAGAGTGACATACGAAGGGTCAGACGGAAAAGCTGAATGACAGAGATTCTTATAAAAATGTATTAACGCATTCAATAAAATTACAACGTTGATCTGTAATCTTATATCATATAAAACTAATGCTTCGAGGTGAGACATCATTGAACTTAACCCACTGCAATTTATTTCTGATGAGGTTATGTTTGTCGAAATATTTTCCTTGTATTGTTAAATATGTCGTTGTATTTTATGTTATTTAATGGTGTTGGAAAAGATGGTTAGTTGTATTTAATATCATTTTCTGGTGCTAGAAAATATGTTTTGTTGTATTCCATGTGATGTAATAGTGCTGGATAAGATGATTTGTTTTATTCACTGTAATTTAATGTTGCTATAAGATGTTTTGTTGCATTTAATGTAATTTAATAGTGCATGAGAAGATGTTTTCTTGTATTCAATACTATTTAATAGTGTGAGAAGATGTTTGATCGTATTTATTACCATTAATAGTGCGTGAAAAGATGTTTTGTTGTATTTAATGCCATTTAATAGTGCGTGAGATGTTTTGTTGTATGTAATGCTATTTAATAGTGCGTGGGAAGATGTTTTGTTGTATTTAATGCTATTTAATAGTGCGTGAGAATATGTTTTGTGGTTAATGCCATTTAATAGTGCGTGAGAAGATGTTTTATTATATTTAATACGATTTAATAGTGCGTGAGAAGATGTCTTGTTGTATTTAATGCCATTTAATAGTGCGTGAGAATATGTTTTGTTGTATTTAATGCTATTTAATAGTGCGTGAGAAGATGTTTTGTTGTATTTAATACTATTTAATAGTGCGTGAGAAGATGTTTGATCGTATTTAATACCATTAATAGTGCGTGAGAAGATGTTTGATCGTATTTAATACCATTAATAGTGCGTGAGAAGATGTTGTGTTGTATTTAATGCCATTTAATAGTGCGTGAGATGTTTTGTTGTATTTAATGCTATTTAATAGTGCGTGAGAAGATGTTTTGTTGTATTTAATGCTATTTAATAGTGCGTGAGAATATGTTTTGTTGTGGTTAATGCCATTTAATAGTGCGTGAGAAGATGTTTTGTTATATTTAATACGATTTAATAGTGCGTGAGAAGATGTCTTGTTGTATTTAATGCCATTTAATAGTGCGTGAGAATATGTTTTGTTGTATTTAATGCTATTTAATAGTGCGTGAGAATATGTTTTGTCGTATTTAATTCTATTTAATAGTGCGTGAGAAGATGTGTTTTTTGTCTTTAATGTAATTTAATAGTGCTAGAGAATATGTTTTCTATTATTTAATCCTATGTAATAGTGCGTGAGAATATGTTTTGTTGTATTTAATGTTATTTAATTGTGCGTGAGAAGATTTTTCTTGTATGTAATGCTATTTAATAGTGCATGAGATGATGTTTGCTTGTATTTAATGTAATTTAATGGTCCTGAGAAAGATCGGTTTTTAGAAGAGCATGAAGATAAATACCATTTAATTGGAAAGGCTATGAATATTTTTTGTTTCTATCGTTGTTTCCCCTAAAGGTTATTACATCTACATGAAGTATGATCGATTGAAAAAAGGCCAGACAGCCGTTTTGTCGACCCCGACCCTCGGGCCTACCACCGGCAAAGGGAACTGCTTCACGTTTTATTATCACATGTATGGCTCGCGAGTAGGTACACTCAATATATATATGATTAGGAACGGAGAGAGAACACTGAAATGGACGAAATCTGGGGACCAAGGCGACGCTTGGAATCATGCACACTTTAACATCAATAGCAAATTTAATTATCAGGTGAGAACGCATTTTCATTTTTTTTTAAATTTTAAAAGGATCGATTTTTTCATCTGGGTTCATCTTGAATTTTGTATAAGATATATTTTATTGTTTACTTTATGCTAAACCCACAAGTATAGCTGCATTATTATTGTGAAGAATAAGAATGTGTTTTTCAGGTTTAATGCACGTTGGATATATATGACGTATTGGTGTAAATATATATCAATTATCACACAGAGAATGATAACCATAGTCGCTGCTTGACGAAGTTTCGATTAAATTATGGTTTACAATAATATAAGAAAAACATAAATAAAGATTTATTGCAAAGCCTCATTTATTTGTACAAATCAAGCTTCCTTTGATTTTTGGCTCGTTAGTCAAGTGATTAAGACGACACCTGGGGCAAGGAGTACCATTTTCTTAGGCGCAGGTTGAAATCCTGTACTGGGCTTATATTTCTTATTTGTTGTTTTCTTTGTTATCCCATAACCGTGAATGACATTAAACCCTTATTTAAGAGTTTTGACCACGCAAATATAGTGTCAAGAATAAAAAGAAACGAAATACATCATATATTATCGGAAATTAATTCCAGTGTTTATATATATATATATATATATATATATATATATTAATGTTTCGATGGTAATCCGAGTAAGAGAGCTCAATGTACTAGTTAACAGAGCAATAATAAATCATTAAGTTCCTAAATGTGGCTGTCTGATGAGACCCGAAATAATTGATAATGCGGACAGCCCTAATGTGTGTTTAGTTTATTTCCTTTAAATTGATATATATATATATATATATATATATATATATATATATATATATATATATATATATATATATATATATATATATATATATATGTAATTAACTTGTTACAAATATCCAAGGGGTATAAATGAAAGTATTGGCGAATCTATAGATATATAACCACCCCACTGAACCATCAATAACATCAAATCTCTTAGTATTACCTATAATTTTCGTCCCCAAAAACCTCTCTGTTATACTACCACCATGAAACAATTCTACCAAAAGTATCTCCCACTTAAACTCACAACCGTGATAGCTGTAAACCCTGATATCACTTAGATTAATCTAACTTCAATTACTTAATCCTTTGACATACCGAAATCTGATTACCACCTTAATTATTGACGGGTATTCGATCTTTATTATTAGTGGTAGAAATATAATAGCTTACCATCATCTATATACCGGTTATATCCATTGACCTTGCGAGTAGCGTGGCTATTATTATTATTATTATTATTATTATTATTATTATTATTATTATTATTATTATTATTATTATTATTATTATTATTATTATTATTATTATTATTATTATTATTGTTATTAGTACTATTGTAATTATAACTATCGTAAGCATTATTAGCATTATTATTATAATAATTATTATTATTTTTATTAATACTAAGAGTAGTATCACCACTAAACTTCTTCTATATAGTAATTTTATAAGTATTAATTGTATTATTAACCAGCAGGACCTGTGTCCCGGCGTTGCCCGGGGAAATATAACAGCCTTATTTTAATTTAAATAGATTCAGAAAATAAATCATTTTACTGGAAGTAATTTAGGTAATTAAAATAGGATTGATGTTTTACCTTCTGGTGCCAATATGTATAGACATTGTGGAGAGCTTGCCCTTGAACATCCGACATAAAACTGCCTTTGGCTAAAGCAAGGTGAAGTCAAGTTTAGACCAACCACTGCCAATGATTGTCCTTGGGACTTGTTAATTGTCATGGCAAAACACAATTTAACTGGGAACTGAAGCCTTTTAAATTCTATTGCAGAATCCGACGGAATAATGTGTATTCTGGGAAGGAATGTCCGTTTGCTCCTTGCCACACCAGTTAGTATTACAGCTTCTATCACATGAGGTTTCATGCGTTTAACACAGTCTCGTTCCATTACATAGCCTTGGAGAATCAAGATTCCGGAGTAACATAATTGGGCATCCAGCTTTCAGCTTTAATTTGTGTGTTGGCATACCAGGCAATTCTAATGAATTTAAAAATTCTGTAGGGTATTGTACAGCCTGGTCGTCATCGAGAGTAGAATCCACAGTAGTGAAAGTTTGTTCATCACCTGGAATTTCATCAAGTAGTTGTTGATTGATGACATGTACCATGTAATTTTTAGTAGCTAGAATTGCTCTCTCTGTTAGCCATTCAGGATGCACATAATTTTCGGCTATATTTGGATAAACTTTGCTACTAAGTTCTGTGAGTGATGAAACAATTGAGCCAATACCTGGAGTAATAACAATCGTACCATTGTTGGTTGTTGCAAGCTTGCCATCACCTATTTTTAGGAGTAGGGAGGCAAACTCACCAGCCATTGGGTCACTATTGAGATGTACACGCATGTTTATAAATAACGTTACAGTCTTAATGTACTTCCACAAATATGACAATTTAATGCAAGCATTAAGCTCGTCAGCGGGACTTCCAAGTGGAACAATAGGAAGCGTTTGTCGGAAGTCACCTGATAATAAAAGTGTTATGCCACCCATAACAACATCACATTTCTTGAGAGCACGCAATGTTTTATCTAGAGCCTCGAACGCTTGTTTATGTGCCATTGTACATTCATCCCATACGATCAAGGAACAATTCTGTAAAACTTTAGCTGGATCTTATTCTCTTTCTATTTGACAAATTGGATCAGCATCTTTTGTTAAGGATAATGCCAACTTAAATGTGGAGTGAGCTGTCCTACCACCAGGAAGAAGAGTGGCTGCAATGCCCGATGATGCCACTGCCACAGCTATTTTGCCTTCTGACCTAACTTTAGCAAGAATTAACTTGGTAACAAATGTCTTTCCTGTACCTCCGGGTGCATCAAGGAATATCAGGCCACCTTCTACAGTATTAACTATAGTACGAAAAATATAAATTTGCTCATTATTTAGTTGTGCGATGCCATCTCGAACAATTGATGCTTGCTCATGAGTTTGATAACTAATTTCACGTGTCCATGCAGTAATGCCCGGATGTGTATTAGATCGATTAGGTGAGGTAAGACCCAATTTTGTCAGTGTTTTACCATTCATCCTATAAGTCATATCTTCAATATGCACTAAAGCCATATTGAAGATGTCGTCTGAAAGTGTTATATCAACTTCAGGCTGTTGATTGCGTTTCCTAAGAAGGAAATCTTCACTAAAAGCTTCTTTGTGTGCATCCCAAAGTCGTTTTGGATAAGACCCTGCACATGATAGCAAAGAAATGTCTCAAATTGTTTGCAGAATCAGATATAGATGCTTCCTGTAGTGTAGCATCCCAGTGGTTATCATCTGCAAGTAGTCCATGTGCACTACATGCATCCCTGAATGTAGTCATAACTTGACCATTGATCGTTTGTAGGTCATTAAAGTTCTGTGTACCTCTAACATTGTGTAGAAACAGTCTCAAACAGAAGCAGTGAAATTGATTTGGATGCACGGTGTATACCCTGCCGAACACTTCTGTTTTTTAACGCACGGATAGCCTGGAACTGGCTTACCCTGTAATCGTTGCTTGAAGACCTTAGTTTTTGTGTCCCAGGTATAATAAAGTGGAACGTCCGAGTACAAAAGTGTACGTGCAAAAAAATCTGTTTGACACAATTTGAAGAAAGCTGTAAGAGTGGTTGAAGGTGGATTTGCAACTCTATCTGCCGCAGTGCTTTCAGTAAAGTATATCCGCTTTCCATTTTCTAGATGAACTGATAGGTGAATAACTGGAGGATGATGTATATCTATGTGAAAGTTAAGTATTCTCCAAATGGTTGATATGTAACGTCCCGTTTCGTATCTCTTAACTTCATCATGAGCATTACTTTCAATTGTGAAGGTAGCTTGATCACTACCTTTATTTACATATTTACAAATGTATTTTATTGATTTCACGCTGTTGCAATATTCAACATTGATATGTGCATCAAAAATCTTACAAAGCAGTTTATTAGGTGGTACAACCCATCGGTTGTCTACAGGAACTGTTATGTTGCCAGATAGGGTAAGTGTCGTCTCAAAACCTCCAGCTAAAGGAGATAGTCGTCGATATTGTGGGTAGCCATTTGTATCCGATTGAGTTTCACTCAAGAAGTGTTTGGGATATCTCTTACTGCAGTGTCCATCTTTGAGACAGAGTGAACATCTGTTTATGTTTCCACATGGTCCATGAATCATATGGTGCCTAATGATTTCATGTAAAAGCGGATCTGCCACTGGATCCGGAATTTCCGCACTGATAACTGAATCTATGTCAGAGGATCTCAATTTTTGTTGCACCTCCATTATGCTCCATCGCCATCTTAAATTGTTGGATATATACATTTTCTCTGTGAAGCATGCTTTGCAATGCAAGAACAATATCTAATTTAGTGTTTGAGAAAGAGTTATATCTAATCGCCCCATACATTTGCTCGCCAGAAGGTGAATCGTAACATAAAACGGGCAGCACTTTTCACGGCCACCATCGGCCGCCACCAGGCATTTGGCTCACTGACTCAATCGCAGTCATTTAAAAATAGAGAATAGTCTTTATTATTATAAATAATCATATAATAGGCAATTCCCCCCTCCCAATACATGTTTTTTTTTATTTCGGTTTAGTTTTAGTTTTTTTAATTTTCGAAATAGTATAATTAACGTTGATGGATTTTCCGCACATTCCTGAGTCTTCTGTCGATTTAAATATATTGTACAATTCGGTGTTTTATCCCCCCCCCTCGAATACAATATTTTTCTTTTCGGTTTATTTATATTTTGTTACTTTTCAAAACAGATCCACCACATCAACCTATCAATCCCGCCACACCCCGCTGCTAGGCATTTGACTCATGTCACTCAATCGCAGTCAATTAAAAAAATAGCGAATAGTCTTCCTTATTAAAAATAATCATATACTCGTCATTTTATTCCCCCCCCCCCCACCACCACCACCATATGAATACAATTTGTAATGCTCTGCAGGTTACATTAATTATATGTATGTTTCAGTGGTGCTCATTTTCCATTTGAGTTTTCAGCCAAAGAAAATGGAATTTCTATACAAAGATAATGGGGGTGGGGTGATTTTACTGGGGCTCTGTAGGCCTCTTTAATTAATCGCTGAGATTTCAATTCCCCCCCCCCCAACATTGGATTAAAAAAATGTATCTATTCTGTTTGTGTATGTTTTGGTAATTTTCTCAAAGTATTTAACGTTGAGGGAACTTTTCACAAGGAAGCAATTGTTAGTGTAATTTATTTATTAATAATTTATAAAAATAATAATATTTATTTTTATTGTATGAAATAAACTGTATCGAAATAGTAAACAGTTATTTTTAAAATAAAAAGTTATCATTTAAATGAATAGCCATTAAAAGAATGGGAAAAATACGTGCGAAGGAAGAAGTAGGGAATGTCATTCGGCTAATCTATAACCGTGTTTTTTCCGAACGTATTACGTTGAATCCAATTCTGTAGAAGTAAAGTTTTTTGTTTTTCTTTTAGTAAGTAAAAACGTAATTTTTTTATCTTATTTTTTATAGTTGAAATTTTTCATTTTTGTTATTATGTAATCGGTGTCCTTTAAGTGTAATAATGAGAAAAACGTAAAGGAAAATGTATCTATTCGGTTTGTTTATGGTTTGTTTATTTTCTCTAAGTATTTAACGGTGAGTGGAAGTTTTCCCAAAGAAGCAATTGTTATTGTATTTTATTTAGTAATAATTTATAAAAGTAATAATTGTTTTTTTATTGTACGAATTTAAAATTTCTCAAAATAGTCAACAGTTATTTTTTAAATGTTAAGGTATAATTTAAATGAATAGCCATTAAAAGAATGGGGGAAATCCGTGTGAATGAAGAATTAGGGAATGTCATTCGGCTAATCTGTAACCGTTTTTTTTTCTTAACGTATTCCGTTGGTTCAAATTCTGTAGAAGTATTTTTATTTAAAGTAAGTAAAACGTAATGTTGTTTATGTTAGATGTATAATGTAAATAGCAGAACAGGAACAGCGTATTACCTGAAGTAGTCGTAGATCGGTAAGGGAAATCGGTATAACTGTTTAAGCGTAGTGAATGTGGCAGGCGTTTCCTGAATTGTATATGCTGTTCGAGGCTGAGAGTATGAGATTGACAAATCGTATTTAACGGAAGTGACGTTGTCACATGTATTGAAGGGAGCGTCTTTTATATTTTCTGTGCAACGTATGTTACTGTGTTGTAATTTGAAGGCGGACGTAACATAAATAATAAGATGTAAAATGTGTAAAGTATCCGTTGTGTAGTGGTACCCGGTGTAGACTGGTAGCGTGGGAGGAGTAAAATGTTCCTGCTACTACCTGTATGGTGTCTGTTTTGGGGAGAGTGACTGATGGAGGAACGAAAGTAGTAATTTGCCCGAGGTGGAGGTAAGAGTGTAGAGTTTGCTAAGAACACGCTCGAGCGAATAATCTTGATATTGTAGTGATTGTAGTACCCTATTGAGTTCAAGTTTATTTTCCTATTCGACGCGAAGGTACAGGGGACAAAACGTCTTTACTTTATATATAATATATACTATAATTACAATTAACAAATATTATCACAACGGGAATAACTACCATTACTGGTATTAATATCATTGTAGGGGTCATAACTAGTAAAATTATTGGATAATGACAACTAACTAATATAGAATTGGAATGCCAGTACGGAATCTAATACCCTAAATAAAATTATCAAACAATTTTTTTATACGATAACCACCAAAGATTTGCGACAATATTTATATTTATATTTTTATTATATTGAATAAATTCAAACCCATCCCACCCTTAGCTCCAGTTAAAATTAAGGTCACAATAACCCAGCCACTAAATAACACCCCACCCAATTTCCTAAAATATTACCTGTTAGAATCTCCCCCTTCCTTCTTTCCTTTCTCTGCTATACGCTAACCCCGTCTCCACTCCCCTCCCTCTCATCCATCACCAAACTTCCTGTTGTTGTTAAATTATAGAAATTTGAGCAGATTGATTCCACAAACGCCTGATAAGTTTAACGCTTATTTCAAGCGTTAACGAAACACAATATATTATGTAGCAAATTGGAATAAAAACATCAACTAAATATATATATATATATATATATATATATATATATATATATATATATATATATATATATATATATATATATATATATAGAGAGAGAGAGAGAGAGAGAGAGAGAGAGAGAGAGTGATACGAATTGTGGTCAGGTTAGAAATAATGTTCACAATTAGATGTAATAATAGATTTTTTGAAAAAATCAAAGAGTGTTAAAAAATTATTTTAATTGGGTCCTTAAAATGCATTGGACAGTCATATTAAGATAATAAACTCCCTAGATCTAACTTTAAATCTCAATGATGGTGTCTATATACATTATCACAAATCGCATCATTTTAAAACATAAATTATCCCACTTATATGTTAAATTAGCGTTATATTATCAGCTAATGAATGAATACTACTAGAAAATACGCAATATTATGACAAAGTCCTGGATAGATAGGGTGATAATGGGAAATTTCGTTTTGTCGAGAGTAAAAATGCTGTAGATATTTCTAATAATATAACGCTAACTAACTCTATTAATATCATATTATTTTATAAGAGGAATGGTAAAAAAGAAATAGGTAACATGGGGGCAACATTGATATTAAAAGATCAAGACATTTTAGGAAGGGACAGGGAAAGTAATTTGAACAACGAGAACACAAGCGTAGTTAACCGAATAGCAATAACACGACCGTTCGTAACACTATATATATATATATATATATTAGGTTATCTATAACCTTCAACTATCTTGTTGCTAGTCGGGAGTTCTTACAACTGAGATACGAGATAAGCGCTCGTAAATTATATCTACAATGTATTTATATAAACATTCACCGCTGCTTTACAGTATGCTATGTGTTTATTTTCAAAGAGCTTTGCATAACGCTAAGAACCGAAAGCCGACTTCATTTAACGATAGTGGTTTACCCAAGAAGAGATATAATGTGTTTGTGTGTGTCTTTTGTTGTTGGGAAATTTACTTTGTATAAATGTACATAACCTCTTATACATTTATTTCAGCTTATTATTGAAGGAGTGACGAGTGGCAGCTATTACGACACAATTGCCGTGGATGATTTTGCCATGGATGGTAATCCTTGTCCACCTGCTCGTATGTATCATCATGTTTTTGGAAACTGAAGTCATTACCTTATACCTACACTAAATAATAGTTAAATAAATATAGTAGCTAAATAGTTATACATACATGAAATAATAAAGATACTACATGGCTTAATGCACTACTAATAAGATGTTGAATTAATGCACTATTTAGAGCAAAATCAGATTTAGTCAATTAATTAGAAGCATTGCTACTGCTAAGCTAAGCTCGCCATTCTTCTTGTTCTTGTGATTGTTGTTGTTGTTGTTGTTCTTCTTCTTCTTCTTATTATTATTATTATTCATCGTAGTCTAAACTTTTGGATGGTTTTAGTTGGGGTTTTGTTTTTTGTTTTTTTTAACATCAAGTCAATTCCCTTGACCTTAGATATTCAAGCTGTACCTTAACACTTTCGCCGTTCCTTATAGGCAAGCGTTTTGCAGAATTGGAAAATAAATTGTCTCGTCAATTTGTTCAAGCCATTTATGGTGGCTTTTCATTATGGTTCCAAGCGTTCCAATTACAACGGGGATCACCTTTACTTCTTTACATTTCCATATTCATACTAATTCTCATTTTAGATCTTGATATTTATTTATTTTTTCGTGTTCTTTCTCCTGCACTCTGGTATCGAAGGGGCAGACTATATCAATTATTATTATTATTATTATTATTATTATTATTATTATTATTATTATTATTATTATTATTATTATTATTATTATTTCATAACTCTTCTATTTCTTATATTATTTTTCTAGTCAACATATACACTTTACATAATTTATCAAATATAACCGCATTTCGTAGTCATTCATATATTTAAATATATGTGCGTGTGTCGTGAAAGCAGACTAAACTCGATTGTAAGTCATACAAAAGCCAAAAATGTATAATTTTATTCAACTACTATGTTAGATTACTGCATCAGCTAAAGTTATCAAGGTTTCATCCATCATCTCATATTAGTATATATTTTATTTATACACACTTTTGGCTACGTATTGCAGACATGTTTGGACAAATGCCTGTTATAAGACTGAACTGATAGTAGTGAGAACAAGAATCACATGTTTCCATTTGTTTCCTTCACTCTGACCACTATTAGTTCTGCCCGACGAAGCTTCTGTCTCGCAAAAGGCATTAGCTGAAATATGTCTGTACATATGTAGCTTAAATATTTGTATAAATAAAATCTATACGAATATAAAGCTCGACTTGTTATTGGGCACATTATATAAGGACTGCATATGTGCACACATATATATATATAATTATGTTTTCAAATAAATATTTATTATTCACGTACATGTATGTTTCCTGTTTACTATCAATCATCAGTGTGGCTTATATAACTGTACCGGCTACCGAAAATTGTTAAACCTGTACCATAGTAAGTTCACTAAAACATTCCAAGCGATTCGGCTACTATTACAGTCATATACAATGTGAGAGAAGCAAATATTTAATTTACGAATATAGTAAGTCTTAAAAAGTATTCGACTTGCCAAAGGAGAGAAGGTTCGCAATATATATATATATATATATATATATATATATATATATATATATATATATATATATATATATATATATATATATATATATATAATCCAGGTAAAACATCCACAGGGTAATAATCCCAAGTATTTAAATCGGGTTTATAAAAAGTGCTCAACATAAAATAGAGCTTTTATATGTGATCTAAGGTTAAGATCGGATTCTAATTCTGCCTGATGAGATCTCAGTTTATAATAGCTGTTGATCGATAACATCAACATGCCAGTGCCGCAGATTTTGTACATGTCTGTAAATAAAAATAATCATATATATATATATATATATATATATATATATATATATACAAGGGACTTTAATTTATATGTATAGGGCCATATTATGCTATAAATAATTTCAACACACAGTTAAAGTGTACCCTGTCTTATATTACGAACAATTTTGTGGGCTTATATTAAATTCATACAACACATTTGTTCATATTTGAACAGGATTACTCTTTACTTTCGTCACCGCTGCACTCACTTGTTTTAAATGATGTGATTGACTTACTTTTAGGTGTGTGTGATTTCTCTTTGAATCTCTGTGGCTGGACTGTCCAAGAGAAGTACAAACCATGGCTGCATGCATTGACGCCAACGCCAATCGCTGATCACAGCACGGGTACGAGCACAGGTGAGAACATTAGTGTATCTTGTATTCAACTTGACATGTTCAAATATCTGATGGTCATGGGTAAGTAAAAATATAACCACAGTAACTTCGGAAACTAGCAGTTAATGTTTGATGAGTAATAGTTAACAGGAGACACGTATTAAATTCCGATCACGTGTAAGGAAATAATTAATGGCTGTACCCTGAATATGAATATGTCGATGAATCTGGAGTAAAAGCACCCGAGAGAAGGAAAGAGAGAGAAAGAGGACAATGGTATCCACGATAAAAATTAGTCTGCCAAACTGCGATGCTAGAAATCCTCAACTATCTTTTTTTTTCATGTTAACTGAGCGGGTGTGTAGACACGCGAAGAGAGGTTCCTCCCGTCTATGTAATAGACCAGCGTACGTGATGATTCACGAACCAGCCTTCACCAGACTATGATAAACTTCTCTCCTCACTCTTTCGTTACCTAACATTTTTAAAAGTATTTAACCATTTGGTTCAATTGTTTTTGTGTTAGTGGTTAGCAACTTTTTTGTATGTGATTTAATGTTAAATTCATTATTTTTTGTTAAAGTATTTATATGTTTCAAATCGTTATAAATTGATTTGTTTTTAATCATATGTTTTGTGCAACATCGTCGGGAAACGATAGATTCTATGTAACCCACGGATGGGACCCGGGAATAGCTCAAATGGCGCACCACCAACGGCATCCTCTGTGACCGCAAGCTATGTAAAAATAATATGTTCAAGGTTCACTGAAACAGTTTATAATAGCTAAAAGAAAATAGTTAACTTTAGATTTTACAATAAATGTATATGAAGCTTATACAGAATCTTGTAGTAAACATCACCGCATTCCTCAACATAAATCTGGCTCATATTGAAGACATAATATCTTATAGAGCAGAGCACTGGTTCCCGAAGGTTATTTAAGGGAGTTCTATGCATCGTTCGCACTCTTTAGATGCAAGAAGGCACAACTCCGTCACCTACTCACGTCACTCAGTTTCATTACCTAACACCTCTTTATGTGCGTAAACCAAACATACCTTTAACTATAGGCTATCGGCGTCGGCACGAAGGCTTCACTATCCAAGATTGAGACCTACCAGATGTGGAAAATACAGTTTCAGAACATACCCTTATTACAAACAAAATATGAACTCTGCCAGCCTTTAAATAAACTCTGACTAATACTGTATCAATTATATTACAAGTAGTGTACACCCTCTGTCGAAAAATGACGTAAAACAAATGAAGCCACGCTAGTGTTTGCACTAACATTCATATAAAATATACAATTATTTCAGTAATCTAATTTTTTGGATATGAATTATTATTTGAATGTCTGATTACTTAAAGATAAAAAAACACTTCCCTATGACTTTTTATTTTGATTTATTTCAAAATTTATTTCAGAAAGCGGTGCTTGTCGGATTTGTTATTTGTTTCACTCTCCACCTTCACATTTGAAAAACGTTTCGTCAAAAGGCTAGAAAATGCGCGTTTTTTACTCGCTAACTTTTTCTCTGACAAGACGGACATTGATTTTAATAAAAAATATATAAATAAATACACAGTTGTTCTTGTTATAGAGTAGAAGATTTTAACACTACTCAATACTATTTTTTCAAGTATGATATGTGTTTATTTACCTGTGGTTTTGCACTACCTGAAGCCCATTCTAGCTTATACAATATGCTTGAGCAGCCCTGTCGGTATTCATCGGTAGGGGCGCTTCTGGACATTAGCAATAAACGAGCAAAGAGAAGGTAATGCCAATCAAAGAGAAGGTGAGGCCTGGGAATGGGGATCTACTAGGACTAAACAGAAGAATACCTCTATCTGACAGCAAAAAAACACCGTTGGACTGATTGTCGAGAACGTATCCTTGACTGGTATAAACAACCCAGGGTTGACGGGTTTAATGCGTAGTTTGTAATCAAAATCATGGTTCTTTTTGAAGACATTATTATCCCATTCTATTTTCATAGGTGGATTTATGTACACAAATGCAACTGCGGCGAAAAGATCAACTACCGTTTCGCGCCTGTTATCTCCATCATACCCTCCGACCTCTGTATCATGTCTTAAATTTTGGTATTACATGTTCGGCAGTAACCCAGGCGAACTGCATCTGAAAATTCAACTGCCAAATACCGAGAGAAGAGTTTGGCACCGATCAGGCGCACAAGGCGATCTCTGGTGGCTGGCCCATGTCGATGTTGGGCAACCCACCCTTCATCTCACGCAACCATATAAAGTAAGTATCTGTTTTGGTCTTCTTTGAAAGAGTTATTGCAGCATTTTGTTGCATAGCGTATTTAAAGAAAACATATTTGTTCATTTTTTAAGTAAATAGGTTGACCGTCCCTGTTTCTTCATTTTCGTATTTCTTTCTTGCTAAGTATATTCAGGCTGTGTAATATGTTATTTAACGATATCTGTGCGTGCCTTATATAACAATACATCATGCGTATCGACTGTAGATAATTTCGTGCAGTTATATTTATCGAATCAGAAATTTTTAGTTGTTTATTTATGAAAATGCTACTGTTTAGCTACAGAAGTCACTATGTAAACTTGTGATTGTGTGCTTTCAATGCGGAGGCTGTGTTCGTCTGTTCGTTATCTTTGTCCGAATTCGGTAATTGCTTTCGACAATGGTATTTGTGTCAATCATGTGGCCGAGGTCGGGGCTGCAATAAAGAGCTTTCCATTCCAAATAAATTTGCAACTCTGAATTTAAAAACAAATAACGCTATTTTATTTGTGAAGTTAATAAGAGGTACGCTCGTGGATGCAGGCAGGCTCAGCGACGAGCGTACCTCTTATTAGACTTTTTACCCTTTGGATTTTCTATTTTCGCCGCACCTGAAGTTGTGGCTTCTTGGAATTTAACTTTGAATCCTCTCTCACAACATCTCGTGCCTTTAACGACCTACCTATCTACATCTCATTCTCTCCGCTGGACTTTTCGACACCGGACTTGTTAGCAATCGGACATTTGCTTGCATTCGGGCAGAATTTTGCCCTGTTGTTTCTTCCCCCTACAACTTTTATTTTATTTTTTTTAATTTTAAATCTTGGCCTTTGCCAACTTATCTATCCCAGCGACTTCCTCTGATGATAAGATTTTGATCTTTGAAAAGCCTGGCTTAAGGAAAATTTAACTTGAATAAATTGCCTTTTTTTGCGGAATATACCTTGCTCTGAGCAATTGAATTGAATTTTGATTTGGCTTTTGCTTCTCTAATTCCTTTCCATTCTTCTTCATTCTACCTGATCTATCCTGGATATTGAGCTATATACTCTTCACAATTGGTTTCACTTTTCCTAAAAGTTCGCTTTTAGTACACCACTTTATATATATATATATATATATATATATATATATATATATATATATATATATATATATATATATATATATATATATTGAGGGAAAACTTCTACATCAGTGAGAAAGCACTATTTTACATGAACAATAATAATCAGCAACCTTTGTCGGTTTGCAATTCTTTGCCTTTTTTACATACTTCATTTCTTTATTTCTTATTGCTCCTTTTTTATATTCATTTTTCATTTATTTTGTTCTCTTTTCTTTAACAGTTTGCATTCGAAGCTGTGCAAAAATCTGGCCCAAAGACGGACGGCATCATTGCAGTCGACGATGTGGAGCATCTGCCAGGTCCTTGTTCCAACAATGGTGTCTGCGATTTTGAACAAGATTTATGCGGCTTAAAAAATCTAAAGGGAGATGGTTATGATTGGATTCGTAAGAGCGAAAAACGGCATGTTCAAATAAAGGCTGACCACACTTTGAAAACTTCGAAAGGTAAAAGAATAAAGAAACATAATTGTAACTATTTTGTCCAAACGTACCAATGAATTACTATATCAAATTAATTGAGTACAAATTCCTAGTTCATCAATAATGAGGGTGATGAGGCGAAAACGAAGTGAAAACTGACAGACGCTAAATTGAATACTGGCAGCCGATAAATTACGACGAAAAAAAATCAATCTAAAATACATATATCAAAATAAAGAACGAATAAACCATAGCTAAACAACTGTTATTAATTAGATGTGTATTTATATTTGTTTGTCAAAGGAACCATTATTAATCAAATGGTTTTAAATAAAATGTGTTCTTGTTAGTGCATCGGAAAGTTTCGAAAGATGATTTTGTTTGATTTGTTAAACAAATGGTTTTGTTTTTAATTTTTTATTAATGTTCTTTTTTTACGTTTTTTAAAATTTCAATTAGTCTTTCGCCAGATTCAACGAGCTGGAAGAGATTATACACATTATTTTTGTTGTTATTAAACGCGATTAATTTATTCCAAAATTTATCGGCTGCTTGCTGTAGTGTGAGTGTCTAATGCCTATAGCAATCTTATTTGTTAATAGTTTAGTCAACTCTCGGGCTCTTCCGAGACCAGCCCGAACGTTGACGACGCGAAGTCACGGACACATGGTGCGTCATCTATAAGAGTACATACTTTCTATTAATAGAGTTTCTTTCCAAGAATTTTCCGTCTGTGGAACAAATTAGCACGGGACTGCTTCCCTGCAGACGTGAACATGGTCATCTTTAAATCCAATGTCCACAAATACTTGTCAAGTCGTTCTCTTCAATAGTCAAACTGTGTCCATTCACTTCATCGTTTGAATCCTCTCATATTATTCTTAATCATCCAACTGACAATCTCATTAGCACTTATCATCAAGTAGTTTTGGCCTTTGTAAATGGAGACTTATTAAGTATAAAAATAAATTAAAATGAATTTTCACTCGGCAAAATCGATCCCATCGGCTGTGTACACATCAATTTGGTTAATAACGCAGGCTCACTTTTGAATCTATATAATAATACGCTAAGTTATTTCATATTCGTACACATAAAACATCAGATCATCCAATCAACAAAGAGTGTGATTAATCTTATGTCGCTAATGTAAACATTTCGATTTTTCCTGTATTAGAATGAATTGTTCCCAAATCAAATTATATCGTCCCGTCGGCTAAAACAGCACAATTTTAAGTAGATACATTAAAAAAGTGGCATTCGTTTTATTGATGTGAAAAATATTTAACTATTTTTACGGTAAAGAGATATACAATAGTTATTGTGTTAAAGAAAGAAAGAAAGAAAGAAAAAAAGAAGGAAGGAAAACACAGATTCGTGTTATTTATATATTTAACGCATATTTAACTGACAATCACAATTATTCTTTACGGTAGGAGGAAAACGCTATTTCTTTTTTACCAGTATTAACCCTGTCAGACATTTATTATTTCAAAGACAATATTATTATTAAGAGTAAATTCTGCAGAGTTATAGACAAAGCACCATGGAATTTCCACGGGGTTCCAAAAGTAACGATAATAATATCAAAAAGTGTTAATCGTCTTATAGAATGTTCTTTCTTTATTTTTTTTAAACATAGTTCACTCCAAACAAGGCAGGCCGCAACTGTAGACGTAATAGGCTACTGAGAAAAAAAAGGGTGACGGTTTTTTTTGGGGGGGGTCAACCTAATTTAAGAGCTGCGCAGCGAGATGTCTGTTTACATTAGTTTTACATTTCTGCATGTCAGTAACGTCAGGAAAGCAGGGAACAGGGAGGGAGTTCCAGAGTCCAGCAGCACGAAGAAAAGAAGCTTTTGGAGTAGAAATCTCTTCGGCATCTGGGGACCTCCACAGTGTATGGATGGGGTTTAGCAGATTGTCGGGTTGGTCTAGTGAATTTACGTTATGGGGTTACCAGAGCAGCAAGCTCATCAAAGCACAATTCACTGAATTACTTGTAAAACAGGCACAAGGAAGCAACATTGCGGCGATGGGACAGGGGTTGGAGCTTGGTGGATAGTGAAGGACCTATCAAGTTGACGATTCTTTTTTGGACCTTGTCTAAGACGGAGAGACTCGCGGATGATGCACCAGCCCATATGTAGAAACCCGATCAATTAACACTCAACATCTGTCGTGGAGGTAATGCTAACCCTAACCCTAACTATAACCGTAATCGTAACACATAGAAGGAGTGTCCGAGTTTAAAGAATATTTTCTTTTTACTTTGCTTCACCCAAAACGAGGCATATTGCCACTGAGACGTAATGGGCTACTCTAATTATGGTCTTGGCCTTTTGGCTAAGATCAAAGTGTAGTATCTGTTCCGATGGATACTGCACCCCATAGACTGGTATTGTCTTGGCCTTCGGGGCTTGATTTACGCCGATCTATGGGTCTGTCCTGTGCAGTTCTATTTCCACCCTCCCAGGCTTCGCCTCCCCTCTTTGGGGAGGAGTAAGTTTATTGCTTACTGCCTGAGGTGCCCCTACCGGGGAATGCCGACGGGGCTGCCCAGGCAATTTTTAAACCCCACTTTCCCGACCCGACTTTGGGTCACATCTTACTTGTGGGAGTAAGATAAAAACTGGCTTTGTGCCTAACTCCTGGAGAGGAGTAAATCAATACTCTAATTATGGTCTATAGGGGGCATCCTAAATGAGGAGTCTTTAGCGTTGCAAGTCCATCGGAGCAGATTTTGTAGAATACTTGTAAAACAATCACACGGATTGAACATTCCGGCGATCGGACAAGGGTTCGAGCCCGATAGACATGTGAACCCTATTAGGATACACAATCTTTGTGTACCTTGTCCAAGAAGGAAAAGTAGTCGTTGGGCACCAGGCAAGATGTGGCTATAATACTCCATGATGGTGTAGAGATATATGACACTGGCAGGTGGGAGAACTTTTCTAGTCTTGTAGAGGGAGGGGGCCTACATCTTTTACAGCAGACTTGACAGCATCTTCTACGAATTTATTCCAATTTGTTGTGAATGTCAGGTCTAGGAGTTTAAACGGCGACTATTCAGGAAGGGTGTGATCATTCATGCCAATTAGTGATCGGAAAGGTTTCTCATAATTGTTAAATATTTAGATTAGATTATAAAGATATTGCTTTAGCTAAGAATGATCTGAGTATATTAAATATTCGTCCAGTAATACCGTACGAATCAATTTTATTGGAAACCTTCAGGCTAGACTGTGTCAAAGCCTTGTATGTATCAAGCGGTATCACCCTAATTTCACCTGCTTTATACAGTGATTGACCTGATTAGGATCAAAGTTTATCATCTGTTCTGATACTACATTGCATTTCTTTTGTTCTCGGTCAGTGCAGGAGAAATCATTCTAGACGAAGGCAATTTATATGTTTGTCCTAATAAAGAGGTTCACTTTTTTGGGAAGTTGGATTTTCTGCAGGTTAAACCCCGACCTAGTATCAAACTCTGCCTGTGTTGTGGAGGGGGGGGGGGGGTAAATACGAACAAAAATGCAAAGAAAAATCGATTTTCTTATTTAAACATGCGACCTTTAGTAGACCGATGTTTTGTAAATCTCGGACGACATTGCTGTACACGTGATGAATTACGTTTGTCTTCATTATTTGTACATATTTCAATTAAATCGGTACATCTTCCATATTTAACCCATTACTACCCATATTTTCTTTAATCTATCACCAAAAATCTTTTGTAAATACAACATTATATTTGAGCAAAATGACTTTAAAATATTTACTTGAATTCATAGGATACTTAAAGTATTCATTTCATATAATAAAGTCAGTTGATTATAAGGACTATCTACCAACAGACTTTTAGTGGAATAATAGATGAAACTGAGTGTATATTTCAATTCTAGATGTTTACCGTATACTTAAACTGAGAAATCAACGTTGCTAATATACATCAGGCAGTAGGTGTAATATTTTAAAGACACTTTAATCTTTATGATCAACTATAGATATCTCTGAAAAATGTACATTTTGCATAAATATGGTTAATTATTTTTCTGATCCTGAAAAAGGACCTTTGGTGTTAATGGATTAAGTATTTCTGTATGTATAAAACATGTTTTATTCTTAATACATTCAGAAAAAGTTAAAATTACACACAATTTAGGTAGCATGTTGATTCATGTTTAAAATAATAACCTATTTAGTTACTTTGTATGTGTTTATTCCTCTGAAACAAACATATAATATATTTTCAGGTTATGCACTTTACTTGAAGAATAATGTGTAATATGTGTATGAAGGAGTCATAAAATGCTTAAAAGATTTAAAACAACAATAATTTGATGAAGAGGTCTTACCTCGAAATATATTATAGAATAGAGTTAGACAAATTAGGTTACCGTACAGAAGTTGTGATAACCAAGTAATTATTTTTTATTAAAAACATTATTATTTTTTAACAAAAAAATCGTCCTCCTTCTCACCGTCGACATATTTCCGTTTTTTACATTGTGATAGCTTTATATTACTCTTCAATATAATATCTCGTGCTACCAGATCAGGCTGTCTGAAGATACCGGCTTCCTGACTTAAAATACACCAAGCATTGATGTTATTGTTTTTATTTTCCTTTCCCTTTGCCAAACTCAATCATGCTCTGCAAAGCTAAAAACAAAAACAAAAAATTCCTCTATTAAGATATAAAGAACTTGAAGCATAAAAATGTTTACCAAAATGACCGGATTCGGCATTAAATAACCGAAAATTGTTGATATGCCATAAAACAAAACAATCAAATTATACACCACGAATATTTGAAGATATAAAGAACTTGAAGCATAAATACTTTTACCAAAATGACCCGATTCGACATTAATTAACACGAAAATGGTTAATATGCCGTAAAGCAAACCAACCAACCAACCTCCTCTATGATAATATATTTTCTTTAAAATCCCACTGAATCAAAATCGTTTAATAGAGGAAAATCTATATTTCTAAATTTTTTGAGATGAGGATTGATAATTTACATAATTTGCATAATGTTATCATCACAACATTTCGGACGCTGTAACCTCCGGCCTTCTTCGGGTGTATTTCTTCAAACTCGGGAATATTTCTGACGAACTCGGGAATCTGAACGGAATTTCGAATGGAACTCTTTATTTAATCCACGGGGGTAGCATGCTCTTGTTCCTTCAGCTATGACTGGGAGAAGGTTACAGCGGCCGAAACGTTGTGATAATAATACCCAAGATGAAAAATGTAGTCCGAATAACCAAAATTATGCAGAGGATAATCTATTCTAGTTTACGTTGCAATTCGGTTAATTACTTTCAAGACCCACGAATATTTGATGTTATGCATGTCAAACCCCCGAAATGAATGTTGAATACTGACAAAAATAAAGAAAGAAACAACGTGTTTCTCTTTTGAAAAGTGATGTTAGTATCGAATATAAGTATGACACGAAGAGTTTCTTTCTGTTATTTCGATTATTCAGACTAGTGTTATTCACACAATGTTTCAGCCGATGAAACCTCCGACCTTTTTCAGGTGCATCTTTTCGAACTCGGGACTCTTCATCTAGAACCGTATATGTACACAATTTCGAACGGAACACTTTATTTAATCGAAAAGGGGTAGATTACACTCGTTCTATCAGCAATGGCTTCAGTAATTCGTAATTGTATTCTTAAAATCGCCCATACTGAGGATTGAACTGCAATATCCAGAAGACTCTCACTTAGAACTGATTATTACTTAGTATTTATATATGTTGCGCTAAGTTTCCTCGCAAAATAAGGATTCCCGAGTTCAATAAGACGCACCTGAAGATGGTCGGAGTTTACATCGGCTGAAACGTTGTGAGAATTCCATCCAGTATGAGAACAGTAGTCAAAATGATCTAAATGATACACATTATCAATCTTCATCTAAAACATTTCTTACCATGATAGAGTTTTGATTCTCTCATTCTATTCCGTGCGTTACAAGAGAATACGATCAATGTTACACCTACAAAAACAAAATCTTTAGATACCTGAGTATATTTTTTGTAAATTAGAAGATAGTCCTCATCAATCTTATGAGTGTGTTGTCTGTTAAATCATATATATCTGAACCATCCATTTTTTTCTATAGCTTCATGCTAATCTTTCCGAGTTCATGATGTAATTTCAGGAATAACTGCTGATTTTATGCTCACTCGTCAAAGATTTAAAAAATGTTTTGTCCTCCTTCATAATTTCTTTGGTGACGTTCATTTCAGGTCATTATATGTACATTGACGTTGGAATGGGATATAAAAAGGCTTGGTTATCGAGCTGGGCATATGAGAAAACAACAGGAAAGTGTCTCAAATTTTGGTACATTTTACATGGAAAAGGTGAGTGTGCTTCTTATTATGATTCTAAGCATATTCTAGTTATTATGATGTATGCAATAGTATTATTACTATTACAGCTACTACTATAATTAGGGATACTAACAATATTTTGTCATCGGCACGACAATGTAATCACTTAAGACTCGGAGCACATTCCGTGGAAGTATGTGTAAAACACGCACATGGATAAAATATTTCGGCGATGAGACAGGGGCTCGAACCTGATAGACGGCGTGGTACTTATTATGTAAACCCTTAAATCCTTTATTTTTAATATTAGTTTGTCATCGAAGATACTGATTACCTCTTTAGCAGGTGTGCTGATTCAACATCATACTAATACCTACCACCATTTTCCAACAGGATCGTTGCAGATGCGAAACATGTTGCAGTTTGACACATTTTCGTTGAATATTATATTAAAGAGGCCTTTTCGTGGGATGTGTCATATTTGAAACAAAAAGCGTTTTTTGCATCCTGTTAAAGAGGGAGAGACAAGTTGTTAGTGCATCAGCCCAGATGTGTCTATAATACACTATGCATGGACGAATCGTGTGAGACATTTTCTAGCTGGGAAGAGGGAGCCCCCTTCTTTGCAGCAGACTTCTATAATTTATTTAAATTCCTGTTTCCTGTAAATGTTAGGTGATGCTATAGACTTTAAACGTAGGCTGTTCCGTGCAGGAGAAACACGGACAGAAAATGCTTCCTTTTTTCTAACGAAAGTCACTATGGTACATTTCACTCACATTTATCGGTTAATACTCGAGTTTCAACCGATTGTAAACCAAAATATTTTTTCTAGAGATGCCTTTTCGGGAAAGTGGATCAATTCACGCTAAATTTACCCAGCAAACTAAAAACTCCTATAAAAATGTAACATCTTATTTTATGAAAACATGATAAGAATCTTAAAAGTTTATGTATAATAGATATAATAAACGAGCATATATCCTCCGTTAAAAATTACGGAAAATATTATTCTTCGCCTGTGTTCGCACTATTATTGCTATTCATGCAAAATAACGTCTGTATTCGTGAAGTTAAAAAAGAAAAAAAGGTTTTAAAAATCGTGTCATTAAAGGAAAGAAAAAAACGTATACATCGGTATAAGACAAGCTAAAAGAAACAAAATGAAAGTAACCATCTTATTATGGAAATAGATTAAAGGCGAGGGTGTGTCTGACTTGCTATTTGCGTTTTGTTAATTCCTATAAATACCTCAGATTGCTTCTTTTGACGGTTTTCTCCTTACTATCTTTAGTATAATATGTGTAAATACATGAAAAAATAAATTATATATATATATATATATATATATATATATATATATATATATAATTTATTTTTTCATGTATTTACACATATTAGATTATATGGTGGTATTATATATTGTGTATAGATTTTCATTATTTACTTCAACAGTGCTCAATACCTGAGTAAGGCTTATTATTAGTAGTATGAACATATATTTATGGCAATTAAGCTACACAGAGGCGGCCATGCTTGACCCTCTGCATGGATTCGTCAGGCTATGTGTTTGATGATTCTCTGTGGGGATGAAACATGAACGCCTCAGTATAAATTATTTGTCATACATATATTTCATTCTATTACTACTCCTACTACTACTATATATATATATATATATATATATATATATATATATATATATATATATATATATATATATATAATTAAACGTGTCTCTTTTTATAGAAGTGTAGGATAATAAATTTGATATATTTTGAAAATGTAAAATGACAATAGCAAATTGGTTCAAATCTTCGGGAAATATTAGCTGCAGCGGGATTATCTTAGCTTAAACTTATATAGAAACACTTTGAACGTTACAGTTTTTTCTTGAAGAATATATGAGAATGTGGTGTTTTATTGATCCTTAAAATTAACTAAAAAAAACAAATATTTTACAATAGAACGTAGCTTTCATTTAATACCTATTTTCATGTTACTAATTGAGACTATCAAATGTATCTGTTTCATAAAACTTATATGTAATTTCAATATTGTTGGTGACTCACATTCAATCATAATTCAAACCTCTTTTGCTTCTTTGGAACAGGAATACTAAACATTCAGATGTGGTCTGTGAAAGGTAAACAAACACTTTGGTCAAAAACTGGAAGAAATGGTTTGAACTGGCTAAGTGCTAGCGTCACACTACATTCCGACCACCCGTTTCTGTTTGTATTCGAGGCCATAAAAGGCTTAGATTACGCTAGCATCATTGCTATAGACGATATTGTTTTTCTGGATGGGTCTTGTGAGACGCAGACAACGCCTTCCGTATCGCTGATAACCCAGCCACCTACACCAGGTAAGACATACTTTTGCCGATGTTTCGCAAATAAACTATGAAAATGAAACGTTCAAATAATGTATGGGTTGTTTTATTGATAGTTTCACGAGCATATGATGAAAAACAACAATTCATTATTCATGGAAGCTTACATGGAGCTAACAATACCGGAGAAAATAATACGGTAAATATAGAAAACTATTAAACGTAAATCGTATAGAAAACAAGTAAATTAATAGACCAACACCAAATGAAATTTAAATATGAATTCACATCATCTATATATATTTTTATTTTATTTTATTTTATTTTATTTTAATTGATTTTATTTTTCTTTTTTTTCCTCTTCTTCTTCTTCTTCTTCTTCTTCTTCTTCTTATTATTATTATTATTATTATTATTAATCACTAGGAGTACTCACACAGAACATCATCAGTAATTTCTCACTGACAATCACTGGTGGCGTTCCCTTGAGTCTGAGGGACAATGAGTCTCCCCAGATTTCAAGTACTTTTCACCACTTTTAATAACCATTGCAAATAAATGTTGTGTTATCGTAACAGCCGCTTACCATTGATTTCTCGCTGGCAACGACCATTCGTCTTCTCTGGGATTTAGTTGAAAATAAGCTTCACAAAGATCCCAGTAATATCTGCTCATTTCTAGTTGATTTACATTCGCCGTGAAGGGTCACAGAACAATTTAAAATAAATACCTATAAAAAGTGACAATATTTAGATGATAGAAGAAACGAAAACATGACTGAAACACAAAATAGTCGTGAAGGGGCAAAGAGGATGAGAAGCCCGATGAGAGAGAGCACTAACCAGAGCTCCACTAGAAGACTGCGGAGAGTACTGAGACCTTGGAGAGGCTTATTGCCACCAAAATCCTAGAGGAGACAAATGGTCGTTACCAACAGACATCAATGGTAATCGGCTGTTGCGATTCCGCAAAGCAATTTGCAATGGTTATCAAAAAAAGGTGGAGAGTAATAGTAATCTGAGACGACTTGTTGTCACTCAGACTCCAGGGAACACCACTGGTTATTATAAGTAAGCAATCACTGGCGATGACTTGTATGAGAGTTCTTAGTACAAAAAAAAAAAATAATAAATAAAAAAAATAAAAAAAAAATAATAATAATAATAATAATAATAATAATAATAATAATAATAATAATAAAAACAACACTAATACAAAAAGACCCCAAAAAGGGAACGACCCCCGGCAACTACAGACCGATAACATGTCTACCAATAATGTGGAAAATTCTCACAGCACAACTGAGAGAACAAATCTACCAATCCCTGGACAATCGTGGACTGCTCCCCGAGGAACAAAAGGGATGCCGGAAAGGACAAAGAGGGGCACATGATCTACTATACATTGATCAAAAGACCCTGAAGGAGGTGAAGAGAAGACAAAAGAACATAACCATGGCATGGATTGACTACAAGAAAGCCTACGACAGAATCCCCCAAACATGGATAATTGAATGCTTAAAGATATACAAGATACCAGACAGGATTATTAATCTCATCCAGAAAGCGATGGAAACATGGAGACTAAAACTGACAGCCGGAGGACAATACCTGTCTGAGATAAAAATACAGAGAGGCATTTTTCAAGGAGACTCCCTATCACCACTACTGTTTATAATAGCCATGATGCCACTCAACTACATACTCAGAAAGTGTGATGCCGGATACAGGTTTACGGATACAGAACAAAGAATAAACCACTTGATGTACATGGATGACCTTAAACTGTTTGCAAAAAACAAAAAAGAACTGGAAAAGCTGATAAACACAACCAGGATATTCAGCCAGGATATCCAAATGGAGTTTGGAATAGAAAAATGTGCACTGCTAGAGATCAAAAAAGGAAAACTGGAGACGACAGAAGGTATAGAACTCCCCAACCAAGAGGAGATGAGGGCGCTAGGAGAACAAGATACCTACAAATACCTGGGAGTTCTGGAAGCAGACACAATCAAATATACAGAAATGAAAGAGAAGATTGGAAAAGAATATCTACGAAGAACAAGGAAACTCTTAGAAACTAAACTATATAGCAGAAACCTAGTAAAAGGGATAAACACATGGGCTGTATCACTAATAAGATACTCTGGACCATTCATAGGCTGGACCAAAGAAGAACTCAGGCACCTTGACCAAAGAACAAGAAAACTAATGACTATGCACAATGCTTTGCACCCAAAAGACGACACGGACAGACTCTACGTGAGAAGAAATGAAGGAGGTAGAGGACTGGTAAGTATAGAAGACTGTGTGGAAAACACCAAAAAAGAGCTGGAGAAATATGTAACCCAGAACACGGAAAGACTGATCACCACAGCAAGAGACACCAGCCCAACAAACAACCCCGGAAGCACTGAACCCAGAAACAAAAAGACAAGAAAGGAAAAGTGGGAAGAAAAACAACTACATGGACGCTTTATAAGACTCACAAGCGATGAAGCCAATGAAAACAGCTGGGCATGGCTAAGAAAAGGAAACCTGAACAGAGAAACGGAATCTCTGCTGACGGCCGCACAGAACAATGCGATTAGGACAAACTTTATTAAAGCAAAGATAGATAAAACCCAGGAAAACAGCAAATGCAGATTGTGTGGACAAAGAGACGAAACGATAAATCATATAATAAGTGAATGCAGCAAGCTAGCACAAAGGGAATACAAGAACAGACATGACAGCATGGGGAAAGAAGTACACCGGGAAATGTGCAAACAACTGAATTTCGAATATGCAAGAAAACGGTACAAACACAAACCAGAAACTGTACTAGAAAACGAAAAACACAAAATCATATGGGATATGAATGTACAAACAGACAAACCCATAACAGCAAGGAGACCGGATATGATAATAATCAACAAGAAAGAAAAATCCTGCAAAATCGTGGACTTCGCCGTTCCAGCAGACCACAGAGTGAAGATCAAAGAGACGGAAAAGAGAAGCAAATATACTGAACTTGCCAGAGAATTGAAAGGAATATGGAACATGAAGAAAGTCAGTATAACACCAATAATCATAGGAGCACTAGGAACAGTCCCCAAAAACATGGAGAAAAGACTAGGAGAAATAGGAATCAAAGGGATAACTGAGACCATACAAAGGACAGTAATGATCAAAACAGCTACAATCCTGAGAAATGTCCTCGAATGCGGAAACCAACCCACATAAGCAACGAATGGAGAACAAACACATGGAAGCACAAAACAGAACCGGGCGCAAAATACAACCGCACGAGAGAGGCGCAAGCATAGGCTGACGCCACGAAAATTATAGACAGAGGGTCGAGGAGGGAAAGCGCAAAACCAGACCTCCACTGGAAGAGCGCGGACAGCTCTGGGACCTTGGGAAGGCTTGTTGCCACTCGGGCCCCAGAGGGGACCAATGGCCCTTATCAGCGGGAAATCGTTGGTAGGTGGCTGTTGCGATTACCGCAAGGTCATCAGCGGTGATGAACGAAAAGAGGTGGAGCATACTGGAGGCCTGAGGAGACTTGTTGTCACTCAGACTCCAGGTAATACCACAGGTTGTCGGCAGTGGGTGACCACTGACGATGACCAGTGTGATAACTCCTAGTGAGTAAATAATAATAATAAATAATCAGTTCCCCCCCCCCAAAAAAAAACATAAATAAATAAAAGAAATTTTAAAAAAAATTTAATTTAAAAAAAAATGGTACCAGCCTAAGCTGACACCACACAAAATATTTGCATATGGTCAAGGTGGGTGAGAAGACCGAGGAGGGACAGCACAAACCAGACCTTCACTGGAAGTGTAGAGACTGCTGGGACCTTGGGGATGCTTATTGCCACCCAAATCTCAGAGAAGACCAATGATCCTTACCAGCGAGAAATCAATGGTAAACAGCTGTTGTGATACTGCAAGTTTATTTGCGGTGGAGACTTGTTGTCACTCAGACTCCAGGGAATACCACCGGTTGTCGGTGAGCAATCAGTGAAGACCTGTGTGAGAACTCCTAGTGAGTAAATAATAATATGGCCGTTTGAACAAATAAAATCTGTGGCTTTTATAAAATATCTTATATTTATAAAGAATATAAAATTAATATTTGTGTGTAGTTCATTTTCTCAATTTTCAATTTTAAAAGGGTGGTGTTTCGTTATTATTGTGAACTTCGTATTTTAACGTTTTCAATGCAAATTTGACTCTATAAAGGTGCAGAAAACGACAGTATTTATCGGTTAGTACTAGTTTACAGCCTGACGTTGTCAACTACGTAGTAACATGGCTAGGTAGGCAGTGACAACAACATTAAATCCTAGCTGTACCGACTCGGCGCTGCCCGGAGTTTTTTACTTTCATTTCTGTCAAGATTTTGCAATGTCTTTTGGGTGTGTTTGTATTTTAAGCAAATTATTAGTTTTTTTTAGAAATGTAAGGATTTAAAAAGTTCGATTTATTTTTTATTGTATGATTAATTGAAACGAATAACAAATTAGTGACCGGTTTATTTCAAATAACAGTTAGAGTGTTAACTAATAGGTCGGGAGACCGGGGTTCAATCCTAGGTAGAGTGAAACCAAAGACTTGATGATTCCTTCAATTATTAGGTGAATATAAAGGGTAAGTGGAGCAATTCTTGAAAAGGAGGGTTACCTCGATGTAGAAGCTAATAAATAGGGAGCCTTTGGGTCGCCCTTGACTATGGCCGATTACTTTACCTCTTACTTATAACTGATTATACATAGAATTAAAAAGGAGATTGGGATACAGAGAAGAAAGATTACAGCCGTTCACATAGTCGCCATTTATGAAAACTATCAGCAGCAGACAACAAAGTTACGTGCCATAACATTCTTCCTGGCAATTATCGATTCACACCTGCAAGTTTGGCGAGTGAAATGGTGTCTAGTGTGTCATCATGTGATCCGATAATTTTTTCCAATGCAAAAACAGAAAGATCGATATCCGCTGACAAATGTAGAAATGCATACACGCACAGCAATTTTAAGAAACATTTATAGTTTGAGATTATATGAAGATTTCTTTTATTTCTTTTTTAGCTTCGATGATGATGTGTGATTTTGAGCGCAGTTTCTGTGGCTGGAAACAAGACACAACTGAACATGCAGATTGGATAATAACGACAGGTGCGTCGGATATAGGCGGTCCACAAATGGACCACACTAAAGATAATGACAAGGGTAAGTACGAATTGAAAATTTTACTCGTGTCATAAAGAAATAGCTACACTGTTTCTTACTTATATACAAGTTTTATTTATTTACTAGCAAGGCTATCCGGCATTGCCCTGGAGAGTAGCAAGTTATTTATAGCAATAGCAATTGTTTTTTTTACTGCTGCCACATGCGAGGTAATACTTACTGTAAAAACCAAAACAACTAATCCAGGTAAAACAATCCAAATAAAGACAAATACGCGAGATAATTTTGACTTAACGAATACACGAGTAAAGTTTTACAAAGGAAGATAAGTTTTATTTGAAAAAAATGCCGCTCATTTCCTCTCTCTCTCTCTCTCTCTCTCTCTCTCTCTATCTATCTATCTATCTATCTATCTATCTATCTATCTCTATCTCTCTCTATATATATATATCTCTCTCTTGAATTATAAAATAACGCATTTGTGTTCCCGTATATTAATTCTTATTTTATTCAGAACAAATTAAGGAAAAAGGAATATTTTGTGCGTCTATTAAAAGTGACAGAAATCATTTCCTTTATTATTTCATCAGTTATTAAAATTAAGGCTCCTCTTACTTTGTGATAAAACTTCAATTTTCCTACGTGAATATTCTATCCTCTCTTTATTATTATTAGTTATTATTAAGATTAAGATAAAGACTCCTTTTCTTTGCTCATAAAAATAAATCTGCATACGTGATTATCAAAGCGAGATGTGCACGGATACGTTCACTTTTATTATATAGATGATACCTTTTTGGTCATCTGTTATTTTAATAAAACTGGGGAACCTTTGTAACATTGATTCTGGCGTTCGATGCTTACTTCATCAGAGCAGGCGAAGTTACCGGTTATTCGATGCACATGGGTTATCCACTATCGATGGTACGTAGTGAATGCTAATGTTTCTTACTACCTACACGAGAATAAGAATAACATTTGCTTAACAAAGTATAAAGAATGCTATTACAAAACATGTGTATATCATACAAATTTACCAATATTAGTTAAATGCACATGGTCACAAAATCATATAAGTTCGTGTGGAATTATATGCGTGTCTGTGCATATATAAGGATACATTGTTTTTGTGTATCAACATATGTATATATGTTCCAAGTTATGTGCCTATCACAACATGATTGTCTATTCATCTTATGTCTAAACTCTTTATTTAATCTAACAAATTAATCTCACTGCCACTGCAGACACACAATCGCTCGCAAACACATGCACATATTTCTACAGCCATTTTAGTCCTAATATTATCCGTAAGACACGCTCGAAATTGCTTATCTATACACTATTATAAAATCTCATGTTGCTTTACTTTCAAAATCTGACCTATCATAGAACTACACTGTCCTCTGGTGGGACATCTATCAATGGCCTATGTAGCCTATAGGAAAATCCGGCCCTGAGTACAGGCATACTTCCGATATAAATGTGTATATCGTGTTTTTCCAGGAGGCTATATTATGGTGAAATCGTCTACATTTATTGCTAACCGAACTGCGCGTATTATGAGTGACGTAATTTACCAAGACTTACCTGTCTGTCTAACCTTTTGGTATCATATGGAAGGAGAAAATCCAGGTACACTGAATGTCTACGTCCAAAACTCGGGAGAAAAGAAAGACGCTCTTTGGACCAAATTTGGTGACCAGGGCATAGCTTGGAGATACGCAGAAATTGAGATCAGCAAGCCCGAAAAAACGAATAAGGTAGGTCGCACTTAATTTATATACATTGCGAGAACGTAAAGAGTGATAGGTTGGGGGCTTGGATGTGTCCATGGCGCCTCTCTCAATATTCTTCGGCGGTAGGTAGTTGGACCACACTTGTATACTATTTAATAGTGTACTGGTGCAATCAAAGTTAGCGGGAAAGGCAGTTAAAATGATTATTTTTATTTTTTAGGAGAAAACTGAAACAAAAATGTCGTTGGTTAATAGCAAT
This sequence comes from Sepiola atlantica, assembly GCA_963556195.1. Lineage (NCBI taxonomy): Eukaryota > Metazoa > Mollusca > Cephalopoda > Sepiida > Sepiolidae > Sepiola > Sepiola atlantica. The sequence goes on along the minus strand of OY744518.1, from coordinate 60,115,948 downwards.
CACCATCACTATCACCATCAAGTGTTTCTGATCACTCCTGGAAAAGGAACCCCTCCGTGGTTTTCAGCAACCTTATTAGTGACTGTCATTCAGGGTTTTTCCCCCATAATCGCCACGCTACGCACCGCGGGTTTGCGACGCTATTTGCACATTGCTAGGTGTCCACATACAGCACCTTGTATGGTCACCCATCTCGTACTGACCAGGCTCAAAAGTAATATAAAAAATGACAATAAATAAATAAATCAAAGAAAATAATAGAGGAAATAAAATGTCGACCTTTTACTTGACATTTTAAAAATATTATTGCACCAAATAAATTTGTAAATGTTAAATTCATAAAAGTTGACTATAGAATGACTAAACTGGTAAGCAATTATTATTATTATTATTAGTAGTAGTAGTAGTAGTAGTAGTAGTAGTAGTAGTAGTAGTAGTAGTAGTAGTGGTATTAACAAAAATATGCGACACGTGGTTGCGTAAGTCTACTAATATATCAGTCCCCCCTCGCCAAAAAAAGGAGATGGTAATCTCTGGGTGGATGATATAATGACCAAAGAACAGATACTACACCAGCATTGCCTTTAAAAAATAAAACAGTAATGCATGGAAGGATGATATCATGACAAACACACATATACTACACTGCCGCCAAAAGAAGAAGGTAATGCCTGGGAGTATTATCTCATGGCAACAGAACCAATACTACATAATCCTTACATTGAATTAAGCATTAAAATATAGTATAATGATACTATTAATAGAAGTAATAGTATAGTTTCGGCATCAGTCAGACAGATACAACATCTCAAATTATAATAGTGCATTATTATTTACTCACTAGGGGTTTTCACACGAGGCATTATTATTCGTATTATTATTATTAGTAGTAGTAGTAGTAGTAGTAGTAGTAGTATTGTTACTCACTAGGAGTTCTGACACATGTTATCATCAGTGAGTAATCACTGATGATAACCAGTGGTGTTTCCTAAAGTCTGTGTCGCAGCAAGTCTCTCCAGATTTGTAATACTCTCCACTTCTTTCGATAACTATTGCTAATAACTTTGGGTAATCACAACAGCCGCTTACCATTGATTTATCGCTGGCAACAACCATTGGTCTTCTCTCAGATTTGGGTGGCAATAAGCCTCCCCCAGGTCCCAGTACTCTCCGTACTCTTTCAGTGGATGTTCGGTTAGTGTTCTCCATCCTTGGTCTTTCCACCCTCTTTTACCCGTCACAATTATTTTGCGTGTTATCAGCCAAGGCTAATGCCTCCTTCGGGGGGGGGGGGGAAGCAAAGTTCATAACATTTCTAGCAGTTTCAGTTTCCTTTGGTTTAATGTGGATCCTTCCATAATTTTATATTACTTCTGTTGCAATTTCCATGTGGTTGTTAGTGGTCGTAGTTCATGTGGGGTAATGTCTTCATTCGAGGATCTTTTTCTTTAAGATTGCAGCTGTTTTCATCATTGCTGTTTGTTGGATAGTTTTATTCTTCTCTTTGATTTCAATTTGTCGTAGTCTTTTTTCTATTATTATTATTATTATTATTATTATTATTATTATTATTATTATTATTATTATTATTATTATTATTATTATTATTATTATTATTATTATTATTATTATTATTATTATTATTATTATTATTATTATTATTATTATTATTATTATTATTATTATTATTATTATTATTATTATTATTATTATTATTATTATTATTATTATTATTATTATTATTATTATTATTATTATTATTATTATTATTATTATTATTATTATTATTATTATTATTATTATTATTATTATTATTATTATTATTATTATTATTATTATTATTATTATTATTATTATTATTATTATTATTATTATTATTATTATTATTATTATTATTATTATTATTATTATTATTATTATTATTATTATTATTATTATTATTATTATTATTATTATTATTATTATTATTATTATTATTATTATTATTATTATTATTATTATTATTATTATTATTATTATTATTATTATTATTATTATTATTATTATTATTATTATTATTATTATTATTATTATTATTATTATTATTATTATTATTATTATTATTATTATTATTATTATTATTATTATTATTATTATTATTATTATTATTATTATTATTATTATTATTATTATTATTATTATTATTATTATTATTATTATTATTATTATTATTATTATTATTATTATTATTATTATTATTATTATTATTATTATTATTATTATTATTATTATTATTATTATTATTATTATTATTATTATTATTATTATTATTATTATTATTATTATTATTATTATTATTATTATTATTATTATTATTATTATTATTATTATTATTATTATTATTATTATTATTATTATTATTATTATTATTATTATTATTATTATTATTATTATTATTATTATTATTATTATTATTATTATTATTATTATTATTATTATTATTATTATTATTATTATTATTATTATTATTATTATTATTATTATTATTATTATTATTATTATTATTATTATTATTATTATTATTATTATTATTATTATTATTATTATTATTATTATTATTATTATTATTATTATTATTATTAGTATTATTATTAGTATTAGTATTAGTATTAGTATTAGTATTAGTATTAGTATTAGTATTATTATTATTATTATTATTATTATTATTATTATTATTATTATTATTATTATTAGTAGTAGTAGTAGTAGTATTATTATTATTATTATTATTATTATTATTATTATTATTATTATTATTATTATTATTATTATTAGTAGTAGTAGTAATATTAGTATTATTATTAGTATTATTAGTAGTAGTAGTAGTAATATTAGTATTATTATTAGTATTATTATTATTAGTAGTAGTAGTAGTAGTAGTAGTAGTAGTATTATCATTAATATATTATTATATTATTTTATTTAAAAATTCAATAAGAGTACATTTCTAATCTCGAGTTGCACTTGTCAAGAACCTAGTTGCAATCGTATTCTCCCGCTGAGTGTAGATTTAACAAGTAAGACATTTCTAGGAGGGAGGCTTATAAGTTGTCATCGATCACGTAGTCTCCCGGCTAATAACTTCGTAGGACTCTGTGTTGTAGCTTCAGTTCTTTCGGATATCACAAAATCACCAGACGGTGCGTTACAGCCAGATATATCTATATAAGCTATTTTCGTATCTTGTTAGAGTTTGTTATTGATATCAAATTACGATGCTGATCGAACCATAGTTCTAATGAAAAGAAGTAGCTTACAAATATCCCAATATGACAACGAATAAGGCAGATTAAAGATTCGTCGTTATGGAAACAAAAAATGCTGCGCTGAATCTTGGGAACTGCGCTGCTCGACCACATCTGTAACGACAACGCCCCAAAACGGTACGGCATCGCCTCGATCGAAAACAAGATGAAGGAATGTCGCCTCAGATGTTCTGAGGGTCGACAACGACACTGTCGCGAAATTTAAATTATTAGTCGCTGGGAAGCGGCCGAGCGGAAGGCCGATGATGAGATGGGAAGACGCCTGCGCAATGATCTCCCTAAAACCGGCCTTTATCCGGACGAAGCCTGTGATCGTGTCCAGTGGAGACACACATCCATTTTTACAACAACACCGTCGCTTGGAACTAACCCAAAAGGAAAAGAAAACTATCCCTATATGTTTTCATGCGTAAATGATCACAATAGAGGCGATTTGCTTCGAACTTAGCATGGTTGATTTGGGTAATCATCGCTATTACCGTCATGAATTATGCTAAGAAATTGTTCAAAAGCAATTTATTTTGTATTATCTACTCATTTGTGACCTATTAGAGTTAAAAAAATGTATCTCTAATATTCAAAAGAAGGGTACTCTTATAACTGACGCACCATGTGTCCGTGATTTCGCCTCGTCAACGTTCTGGCAGGTCAGGGTAGCCCCCAAGAGTCGACGAAACTATTAACCAAGAAATATTTGCTCATAAACCGTTTGTTTTCGTTTAAATAAGAAAACAAAAGAAAAAGAAATTGCGTAAAACAGTTGTTGTATTGTCTATCTTAACAAGAAAAAAATGACAAAAAATGTAAAACAAAATAACATTTAATTTTAAAACATTTGATTAACAATGGTTCCTTTGACAAAAAACAAATAAATTAAACATCTAATTACAAACAGTAGTTTAGCTATGGTTTGTTCGTTCTTTATTTGTATATGAGTATTTTAGTTTGATTTTCTTCGTCGTAATTTCTCGGCTGCCAGTCTTCAATTTAGCGTTTGACAGTTTTCGCCTCGTCAACTCTTGAGCGCTTCCGTAACTTTCCCGAACGTGTACGACGCAAAGTCACGGAAACATGCTGCGTCATCTATAAGAGTACCAAAATAAGATTTAAGCAATTAAATTTGCCTTAATTAGAGAATATGAGTAAAATGATCCGGTTATGTATATACTTCCTGTAATAGCTGAACGCAAGTAATTATACTCAGTTACTAGATAAAATTGCTTGCAACTCTTTTTAAATATTACTTTTTACGCAAATAGGTCACATATATGTAGGTAAAGCAAAATAAATTGTTTTTGACTACTTTACAAACAGTATTTCCTTTAAAATAATTTATGTCGGTAATAGTAATGATTAGCTTGGTTTGATATTCCGGGACTTATTCAATTGGCCAATCAAGCACCTACGCCTTAGGTTAAACACCAGGTTGCATAATTAATAGGCCTTGTTATCCTTAGATTCTGTTGGCTTAAGAAATTAGCAAACAAAGTAGCAAAAAGCAAATTGGGCGAATTTACTTAATCTGCTTAATAACTACCTAGGCCTGTGTTGTAGTTTCAGTTCTTCCGTATGCCACAAAATAACCAGATTGTGCGTGAGATACAGATATCCTTATACAAGCTCTCATCTTTGTTAGCGTTTGTTATTGAAACTAAGACTCAAATAGATTAGCTACTTCGGTCGTCTTACATAATTACTCGACTCTAGTTTAAACAATGTTTCCTCTTTAACTTCACTATCATAGATAAAACTGCTTCTAAATTTAGTTTTACGCATGTTGTATACTAGTACTTTATAAACAGTGGATTAAAGTTAATACTTTATATAAACAAACAACTCCACTATTTGATACGCATATTATATGGCTATAAAATATTCCTCTATTCATCAGGCATTTTTATCCTAATTTATCATGACGTATTAAGGCCGAAGTCCATAAAAGATAAGGGTTAATGAGATTATTAGTTCTTTAATGAACAATACTATGAAAGGATAAGAAACGATGGACGGAAATGGCAGAATTTGGTTACTTAAGATGGCGACTCGAGAATCATTTTTGTACTAATGAGTCACCGCTTATTAAGGCCTGAAGGCAACTCAAGGATAACAAATAATGAGTTAGCTTGGTAGAGGGTGAGACAACATCTTGAGAGGATTGCAGACGATGGTTGAAACAAGTAAGGATTTTCTTATTTAAAATGTTGACTCGACAATTATATATTAATATTAGACTTGAAAATGACTATGTTGTAGTCAGCTGGGGAGCATATGGAACTTACATGAGCGAAATTTATTTCCAAGAACTACCCGTCAAAAGAACTCAATACTACACGTATTGAGTTCTTTTGACGGCTAGTTCTTGGAAATAAGTTTCGCTCATGTAAGTTCCGTATTGTTTTATGTGAGGAGAAAGGAAACTTATTTACAGTGGTTGTAGCTAAACGAGCTTTGAGTTTAATGTTTTACAGGGACAAGAGATTGCAGCTCAGTTAATCACCAAATAATGACCCTGAACACATACATCTATTAACTCACTGCTATCGTTATGAACACAGTTAGTAATGGCCATTTTTTAATATCTTCACTCTTCATTTTTGTCTGCTGATCTAACCATGGGTTTTATTCAATGCAATCGTCTGATTCAATCTGTTTTTTTGTTTTCTTTAATCCATCCTTTATTTTTGTAGATTTACTTCGAAGCAATA
>OY744518.1:60092438-60104938 GCA_963556195.1 Sepiola atlantica | reverse complement strand
TGAAAGGGAGATCGATTCAGAATAATCTGCATCTGTTCTGTACGATTATAGAAGGGGTTAGAAGACAACACCAAAGCCGCACTGATTAATTTGGATCAGTCCAAATCTTTTTACAGGGTTGACCATTGTTTCCTGGGATCTGTTTAAGAGGCCGCTGGTTTTAATTGAGACTTTCGTGTATTGATCTCCATTCTGTATTGCTAGCCGACGGCAGTTGTGCAAGTAAACGGAATGCAGTCGGGGTAGTTCGTTGTCTATTTGTCCGTACGTCAGGGTTGTCCACTTTAGCCAATACGTTATGTCCTTGCCTTTTAGTCTTCTCTTCGCAAGCTAAGGAACGGAACAGCGAGACTAGACCTACGCAATATTGTTCTACCTGGTGATGCGCAAACCAAGGGTTTCGCGTATACTAATGATGTCGCAGTGTGGGTGTCGAGCTTTCGAGATATTATCTCTGTGATTAAGGCACTCTAAATGTACAAAAAAAGTGACAGGGGCGTAATCAACCTTAGCAAGTCCAATTGCCTGATGCTGGCTGTCTGCAGCAGCGCGGCTGCGATGCCGGGCCTTTTAAACTGGTCGGATGCCCCGGTTCGGATCCTTGACGTTTAGCTCAGACCATATCTCCTGCTTGAAAAGAATTGTTCGGAAGTACAGACAAAAGTCGAAGCGCCTGTAAGGACTTCGCGTCAAAGGGGGCTTTTCCTTAAAAGTAGATCTGAGGCATGCGCCACATACGTTTTTCCTGTAATCTTTTATTTATTGACTGTACTATTTCTGCCTGCGAACAACCTGGTGACTTTTACGTGTGTACTCTTCTCACTTTTGCCGCAAGGATAGAAGCCGCTAGTTTGCAGAGAGGTATGTACTCAACGTTCTAATGAGGGGGGATGCCGGATTAGCAAGTCATAGACATGCCGAGAGACTTGTATTCCTGGGTCGAACTTTGATTGAGGAATCTGCGTGTCGACCTGCGGTTGAGAACGCTTTTCTCACCTTCATCCCTAACTATTTGGTTAAATGCCGTTTTAAACCAAGGAAGACTACGCGGTTCTTCGCCGAATGCCGAGTTGCGCTTTAGTGGCCTTGCAAGGTTTAGAAATGCACTTGTCAGAGGAGGATATCCGCTTTCAATAGAGTGTGTCGCCAAGCCAATGATATCTCAACAACTTTGAATATTCTCTGACATGGCGATTGGTCCGGAACGTTTTACCCCTCAATGACAGGTTTAACAAAGCTAAATGGTTGACAACCCTTTTTGTCCACGCTGTGACGAAGATGAAGAAATGGTCGAGCACGCCTTATTCAACTACATAAAGATTTGTGGTTTTGGGGATATGTCAACGCGGTGACGGCTCGTATCGTCCACCAGCAGTGTGCATATTTAGATGAAGCATTTCTCGTCTACAACGTGGGCGCTTTCTGGTCAAGAGATTAATAAATGGTGTTACATAGTCGTAGCTAGACTGGCAGTGTGGACTTCACGTTTAGAAATATGGCGCGTGGTTGTATCTTTTTTCTGATTACGATCCTCATTTCGCACTTTAAACATAAGCTGAAATTAAAATTCAGATGTGATAGGAAAAATGTACATTGCACACAGTTTAGAAAAGGGTGGATGCACACTAGGTTATGTATATTTAGAAGAGCAAAGTATGAGTTCATGTTCTCTGCCTAGGCATGTTATGCGTCTATAAATAAATCAAATGTTTCTCAAATGTGTCTAACAATGGTTAACATATAAAAATCAGTGGTTAAAATATGTTCGATTATGTGTTTACTGCTGTTCGGAGATTTCATTAACGAAAAAGAACATTAACATGAAGTCTGCATCGAAAATGTATCCCCTCTACCGAATTTGTGATTCTTACATCTTATAACCTAAAAGATGTCAAGTATTTCGTCTTATACTTCACACAGACGTGAAAAAAGTAAATAGACACACAAAAACTAATTCATACATTTGTATATGTTCTGCTTTCTTCACCGACGGCCAGCACACGGAGCCATACAAAGCAACAGTAAACGTTTGAAACATCGATATTTTAAACTAATTGACATTTTGAATTACAATTTAAGTATGGCACCGACCAAAGAAGCATTAGAATTCTCAGAGACTCGAAGAAGCAATATAATGAGTGTACTTGATTTGATTTGTTTTTTTTTGTTTTGTGGCATATCAACCCTTTTAGGTTATTTAAAGCTGACTCCATTTATATAAGTAACAAGATTTCATGCTTGAGGGTTATAATATTTTAAATGCTTAACAGATTCTGATGAATTTCTTTTATATCTACATATTTCTTGAGTAAACTGTCGGCAATTGATTAATTTTTTTCTTAAGGAAGTTTGGTTTATTTAACTTATAGATATTAGATTGTTGGGTATAACCCCACAATTTTCAGAAAAGAACATTATGATTTCTACTCTGATGTCTTTTAATAGTTCCTTAATAGTTCCAACACTGTAGTGTTTTCGTCGCGTGGGAGCAAAATCAACACATTCTAACATAATGTGTTTCACTGTGTATGGAATTTGATAAGTTGCACGCCATGGTAGCTCCTTCTGCTCAAGCAGGGACTCGAGGAAGGTTGACTTCCTTCCTCTGTGACTTCTAGCACGAAATCGATGCACATTTTAAGATTCCACTTTCGACTGTTAACCGCGTGATTCATCAAAGAAGGAAAATAATCAATAGTATCTGACCTAAGCACATCAGAACCCTCTGATAGCAGTCGTGATTATTAATGATAATAAAGGTGTCTGATTACTTTTTCATGTATGTGTATATACGAAAAATGGCATAAAACCAAAATCCCATTTCGCACATGAAATCTCATGCCATCAATCCCAACAAGAATTCCCTTCCTACTAACATTTCTCTTTCACTTCTACTATTTTTCATTTGCATGGCCAGCTAATAGAATGGCTACTCCTACTTCACTCATATCTTTTACCTTTCAGGCCACTACATGTTCATTGAAGTCACAGGCAATTCGAAGGGCGACCACGCTCACTTGTACAGCCAAGTTTATCCGGCAACGAGTCAAGAACGTTGCTTTTCCTTCTGGTACAATATGAATGGACGCCATGTTGCCAAATTGAATGTTTATTTGTATCAGAATAACAAATTTGGCGATCAGATTTGGTCTATGCAAATGGACCAAGGTCAGCATTGGCATTTGGCTACAGTTCCTGTTAAATCGGAAACACCATTTCAGGTATCATAAAAGCATTAAAATTTATAAAAAACAAGATTTTATAGATTTATAGATCGATATAAGATATATAATATGTCATTACTTTGATATGTCAATTTATTTATTGCTTTTTTTATTGCAACGTTTTAAATATCTATCTAAATGTTTGAATATTAAGCTAAAGTGTGTTCTTTGTACTTATGCTCATGAAAGTCGATTTTAACTATATAAAATAATTTGTTTTTATATTATCTAATATATATATATATATATATATATATATATATATATATATATATATATATATATATATATATATATATATATATATATATACAGGATGTAGGGAATATTAAAACATGTCAGAATGAAATTGTTAATATATCGAATTTGTGGATAAGTATGTAACCGACTAGTTAAAATGACTAAAGGAACACATCACTAAATCAAACTGATATTTTTGTCGTCGAACCGAACTTTAGCAGTGATACAACAATACTTTATTTAAATAATAATACCTTTGATTACAGAAAACATGTGAAAAGACATACGGAAGGACGGTGATGGACGTAGTATTAAGTTCAGAGAATTGGGAAAATTGAGAGAGTAGGTATGTAAGGAGAGGTGAAGTGAAGAAAGAGTACGAAAAGGATATGTGGGTATTTGACTGGTTGGACAAATAGATGAAAGATGGCGATGACAGGATTGGTGTGCGTGTATGAGGTGTAAGTATCGGCCGGAACAGGGAGGAATAATTGGGCAAGTATGAAATGAGAGGTGAGGGCGATCTGTTTTAATAGTTCTTTTATACCACGGATTAAGTCTTTAACATGACTGAAATATCGTTTAGCTTGTTTAATGTGTTTGTGTCATTATTTTAACTTGTATGTTACATGCTTATCGTCTTAACCCATATATTAAACATATTATATACAATATGTACATAAATTACGTACTCATTTTAATTCAAATGATACGTTTGATGTAAATTATCATTTTGAATTATATTGATCATTTTTCAAACGTGTCTCTATTAGCGGTCACAAAAGCGATAAGGGCGTTAGTGCCAAGAAATAATCGATACACGACATAAACTTGAATTATGTTTTTATCACAAATACTATAAGTGATGAACGACATCTTCATGGACGTGAGCCAAAAGTCAAGCGACTAAATTTAAGGAGAATTTCCTCAGATATGTCGAACCCTTAGCACCATCTAATGAAGAGACCAGACTACAACTGTGGACCAGACGGCTAGAGAATAACCCCTACAAACATAGGAATCCCCCCTTATTCTGAGGCTCTTCCTCCCGGTTCAGAGGCATCCTGGTTTCAGTGGAAGACACTCACCCGCCTGAGAACGGAAATAGGGCGATCAAAGTTTTATATAAGTAGATGGGGCTACAAAACTTACCCAACCATTTTCGTATATGAAGAGGACTATACGATGAAACACTGTCTTGTCTGCCCTTTGCTGCCCAACCGGTGCTGCTTGAAAGATCTTGCAGTACAACATTAATTCAAAGGACTGCGTAAAAAAGTGGGAAACTGTCGTATGACCACATACTACAATGACACGCAAACAAACAAGATCCTGATTGCTTGCTTGTTTGTCGTTGTGCATACTTCCTATATGAATGGTGTATGAATGATTTAGATGTTAAAGAGAAGGGCGACTATCACATTTCTCCCCTTTGTTTACGTGTTCTTAAATGCGAAAGTTGTTTAACAAAAATAAAGCATCGAAACAAGAAGGATGTATTTTATCTAGTTTGACATTTATTGCAGCAGAATGTTCACATTCCCTATTGATACGCTCTTTCTTTACAGATGTAGAGAACTTCCCTTCCTCCCAGCCCCGAAATCGGAGTGAGCAAAAGGACAAACGTCCGCCCGCTTCGATTGTTAAGTTTCGCTCTCATTTTTTTCTAGATGCTCTCGTGCTTGATGACGTAATTTTGCGATTGCTTTAATACATTTCTTAATCGACATACCTTAAAATAAAACAATCATATGTTTATAGTTTTATTCTCGTCCGAACCCTAAAATTATCGTAACAATCGCAGCTGCATTCCAAACATGACGTCTACACACACACCTGACCTACATCCTGTTACCATTGGGATATCATTTTTATTTACTATCCAACTTTTTTCCGATTACCCCGGGGTAATACCGTTACACGAATAAGGTAACTAAAGGGTTAACTATAAGAGAATTGAACATAGTAGAATGGAATGTAAATGATAAATAGATAGAGAAAAATTGAGGAGACACGGGAGAGAGACGGGGGAGGGGAAGATAGGTGTGGAAGAAACGGACACAGATTGGAAGAGAGAGAATGGGAGAGAGAGGGGGTAGGTGTGGAAGAAACGGACAAAGATTAGAACGGAGAGAGGAGGAATAAGAGGAATACAGAAAGATAGGGGGAGCGATATAGGATCTATTATGATATCACAATGTATTTTGTGATCCATCGACTATCTAATATAAACATGATTATTAAACCAATATTTAAATTTTGTCAAGATAATTGAATGAATGAAAGTCATAAAAATCGGGTTTGCAGTAAAATCGATAGAATGTTTTACGAAATCTTGAAATTTATATCCCATTAATATGGTTTATTTGTTTTCTTTCTCGTATAAAAAAATAGACATTGTCCTAAAAATATATTTATATATTTAAAACAGCTGTCGAATGCCGCTCCTTTTTCGTATTTTTTAAAATAGGATATTTTAAAAGTTTAATTAGATTATTTACGGTATTGTTTTGTCAATAGATCAATTGAACTAGACTTATTTACAATAAGGTTATTTAAAAAGTTACGGTCCAACATGATTGTCACAAACAGACGATAACTCATTTGATAATTTGATTATATAAATGACAAAGGAACAATAAGATTGAAGCTATTATTAGTTAAACCTTTCATGATTGTACCAATTTAAAGCGTGACGTAGGTTGTGACGGCAGTATTAATATTACGATTCATTTTAGATTATTATTTTTCTCTTTTAGTTTACTACGGTAAAAAAAAATATGGTTGACGTAATTGTCACATTTTATTTAATGTCACTTTCTTTTGTCAGTGAGTCGAACTGCATTGACATTTGGATCCGGATGACAGTTAAAAGATTAATCCGTATTATTAAATTCGTACACACTACTGCTTCTTATTTAGTCGTCATTGCCTAGTTCAAGTTTCAAAAAATAATTATTCCTAAAATTTAAACAAATATTTTGTTGTGTAATTCTCACTTTAAATCTTTTGTTGGAATTAAAATATTGAATTTTTTGTCGATTTTTATATGGTTGATTTTTGTATGGATTTTTATATGGCTAATGTTTTATTTAAATTTTTATGGCTGCTTCTTGTTTGAGTTTTTATGGCCGATTATATACTTTTATGATATCTATTAGTTTCTATATATTTTGTGGCAAATTTAAATCTCGAAAGAAACAATAAGATTGAAACACAAGTAATCTAGTTACCAATAACACTAGTCTAATTTAGTAAAAGTTCTCTTAGTCTAACAATGCATAATTGGCCCCATAGATACTGTCACAGACTATGGAAGCAGCTATATTGAGTTAAAATTTGATCGGATTGTTACATATACCTCCTGTTAAGAGTCTAATTTCTCACAAGCAGCAATCAATTAAAATACATAAACGCTCAAAACATACTTTGCTTGCCGTTCGTTCTGGCACACGTTTCTTAATGTTATCCTTCCCGACTGTGGACACGCGCTTGCAAACAGGTTCGTTCATACACCGAAAAAAGGGGAAAGAATAAACAACGGTCGAAAACAAGAAGATGTTTATTCGCATGTAATCGTTTGTTTCAATCATTGGCCAGTAAAACAGGGCTGTGAGACAGAGATGTCATTACCGGTTAATTACATTTAAACAGGACATTTCTCACCATACGTGTTCGCACCACAACTTTCCAATCACACTCTAACTTCTCTCTGCCCCTTCTCCTTCGAGCCATATTACGTCACGTGGATCAAGCTACCCTTCGAGCACACTAAGCTGACTCCAACCGAACCTCATTTACTATCATTCCCAACTAACAAAATTATACTCGCCCTATATTTAACACGATATTTATGGTCATTTGCTAATTAATACGCTTAGTAAATTTAGTAAACCACAATCCCCACTGAGCTTCGACTATTTCCGCGTAATAAATTGTATGCAATGAATGGTTTACAATAAATTTTGTTTCTATATACAATAATGCAGAAAATTATGTATTTGTCGTTTAAAAGAGTAAACGAATTCTTCTTTGCTTTCTTGCAGGTAGTTTTCGAAGGTATTCGAGGAAATGGAGCATACGGAGACATTGCGATTGATGACGTGAAATTGTCCAAAGAGACCTGTGACCCCGTGGCATTCTGCACCTTCGAGGAAGGTACTTGCGGATGGGAGAACCTTCACGACATCAGGAAGGCCGACTTCGACTGGCAAAGAACGAAAGCGTCGTCGGTAAAACGCGGACAAGGGCCGACAGTTGATCACACAATCGGGGAGAAATCAGGTAAGTAACATTTGAAGGATCTTTTATGTCAACTATTAATTTATTCACTATGAGTCACCGCTTATTAAGTCTCGGGACCACTCGGGAATAAGGCTTAAAGACATTGTCAGTTGGGCGATGATCGCTCACATGAGAGGACAGGGAAAATGGGTTGGAAGAAAGACAGAAGATGACTTAAGAGGAATTGATTATCCAAGAGGACGACCTGCAAGCATTTGTCTATATTGGACTTGGAAACGGCCATGTTGTAGTTGGTTGGGAAGAATTCTCGTGGTATTTTGTTCCATATATGAAATTTTATAGGAAATAAACTTAGTTAAAACAAGTTCCATTTGGCATTTAGTACAGAGAGAGAGCGCGCGCGAGAGAGAGAGAGAGAAAGGAGAGAAAGTTCTTGCTGTGAATGTTTTACAGGATATGACAAGGGGTGAAGTTAAATCGAGCAACTACCATAAAAATAACGATACAGTAGAGGGAAACTAGCAGAATCTTTTCTGTGTGAAATAGGATGTTGGAAAGATAAAGATATCATCCACCACTAGATTGGAAAATCAATGTTGTACTCTGTCGAGGCAACAAATAGTGCACATCCTCAATTCACTACGTTGTGTCTATTTTCCCTTTATAGGCTTGGAAACTACTTGACAGAATTGCACCATACATAACATACCTGGTATTTCCTGAGGCGAATAAAACACTCAATCGGATACTAATACTGTTACTGCTAATATACAAATACCAATCACATAGATACAAAATCTATTTAAAATATTAGACCAAGTTTAGCACACGACAGATATATGTATAAGAAATGTTTCAAAATTCCAATACTCATATTGCAACTACGACTATTAAGACTAATACTACTACAACTACAACTACAACTACAACTACAACTACAAATAATAATAATAATAATAATAATAATAATAATAATAATAATAATAATAATAATAATAATAATCATTTGCAAGGGTTATAGAAAGGGGTTGAGATTACTGGAAATCTATGAGACTTCTCATTTAAACTCCAGAGAACACCACCGGTTATAATCAGTGAGAAATTACTGATGATAACATATGTAAGACTCATTGGGCGTAACACTTCTGGAGCAAGATATTAGAAAAACCTCAAAAACACAACAAAAACGCAAAATGGCCTAAAAACATCAAAGATGAACTACAGGAAATTGAAGAATCGAACAGAAACAGAAATGAATGAAGAAACGATTTAGACAACCCTAAGCAAAATGCGAAATGGTAGCAACAGCGCATGATAGAATACATGCCTGCTGATTTAAAAATTCACACCCCTACATGAAAGGCTAGCGCAGAAACTGAGATGATGTATCCACAAAACAGACCTACCAGAGTGGATGACCAAAGAAGGGCAGCGCTTATACAAAAATACGCCAAAAAGTGAACGGTCTCAAGCAACTCTAAACCAATAACTTGTTTATCAACAATGTAGAAAAACCTAACGGCACAACTGAGAGAACTCATCTACTATTCCCTGAACAATCGTGGACTACTCACCGAGGAACAAGAACGGAAATGAGGGACGCATGATTTGCTATACATAGATCAAAAGATCCTGAAGGAGGTAAAAGCAGAAAAAAGAATATATCCATGGCATGGATTAACTACAAGAAAGCTTGCGACAGATTCCCTCAAGCATGGCTAACTGAATTCTGAAAAATGTACAAAATACCCGACAGGATTATTAATCTCATTAAAAAAGCAATGCGAATATGGAGACTGGAACTGACAGCTGGGGGACAATATTTGACTGAGAGAAAAATACAGAGGTATTTTTCAGGGAGACTCGTTATCACCACTACTATTTATCATAGCCATGATGCTACTCAACTTCATACTCAGGAAATGTTATGCCGAATATACGTTTACAAACACAGAACAAAGAATAAACCACCTCATATACATCGACGACCTGGAGCTATTTTCAAAAAGCAACAAAGAACTGGAACAGCTGATAGATACCACCAGACTCTTCAGCCAAGACTTTCAAAAAGAATTTGGAATACAAAAGTGTGCATTGCTAGAGATGAAATATGGAACACTTGAGACAATATAGGGCATGAAACTACCCAACCAAAAGATGAGAGCGCTTGTCGAAGCAGACACCATCAAATATACAGAAATGAAAGACAAGATTAGAACAGAATATATGAGAAGAACAAGGAAACTCTTAGAAACGAAATTATATAGCAGAAACCTAGTAAAATGCATATAAACACCTGGGCAGTATCACTAGTAAGATACGCTGGGCTATTCATAAGCTGGACTAAAGAAGAACTCAGGAACCGTGACCATAAGACTAGAATATTAATGACAAGGCACGATGCACTACACCCAAAATACGATACATACAGAGTCTACAAAATAGACGAAAGGGAAGAGGACTTGTAATGATAACAGAGTATGTGGAAGACACAAAAAAGAGCTAAAATATACATAACCCAGACCACAGAAAATCTGATCACCGCAGCAAAAGACACCGTCTCAATGAAAAACTTGGGAAGCACTGAAACCAGATACAAAAAGACAAGAACAGAAAAGTGGAAAAAACAGCTACATAGACGTATCATAAGATGAAACCAACCAACATTCCTGGGCATGGCTAAGAAAAGGACACCTGAACAGAGAAACGAAACCCCTTCTGACACCTGCACATAAGAATGCGATAAGGACTAACTAAAATAGAAAACAACAACGAAAACAGTAAATGCAGAGTGTGTGGACAAAGAGATCAACAGTAAACCACATAAGTGAATGCAGCAAACAAGCCTGAAAAGAATACAAGAACAGACACGAATGCGTGGAGAAAGCAGTACACAGAGAACTATGTAAACGACTGCATTTCGAACACATGGACAAATGGTACAAACATAAACTAGAAACATTACTGGAAAACGAAAATCACAATATCCTGTGGGGCATGGGGGCGCAAACAGATAAACTCATACAAGCAAGGAGACCGGATAGCATAATAGTCAACAAGAAGAAAACATTCTGCTAAATCATAGATCCAGCTGTCTCAATAGATCACAGTGTAAATATCAAGAAAGCGGAAAACGAAGCAAACACACGGAACTAGCCAGAGAACTGAAAGGGATATGGAGCATGGAGAAAGTCAATATAATACTAATAATCGTAGGAACACTAGGAACAATCCCCAAAAAACTTGAAAAAAAAGAGGTGGAGAAATTGAAATCAAAGGGATCACTGAAACTATACAAAGGACGGGAATGATGAAAACAGCTGCAATCTTAAGTAAACTCCTCGAATGCGGAAACCAACCCACATAAGCTACGAACGGTAACCAGTCACATGGAAGTTACAATAGCATGAAAACAAAACCACAGGAAGAATACCACAGCAACCCAACAAACAGAAACTGCAAATAGATTCATAAACTGCCTCCTTCCCCACAAAAAAGTTATGGCACCAGCCTCAGCTGATACCACACAAAATAGGCGTGATGGGTCAAGATCCTAGAGGAGACGAATGGTCGCTACCAACGAGACAATAATGGTAAACGGCTGTTGCGATAACGCAAAGTCATTTGCAATGGTTATAATAAAAATGTGGTGAGTACCGGAAACCTGGGGAGGCTTGTTGTCATTCAGACTCCAGGGAACACCACAGGTTATTATCGGTGAGCAATTACAGACGATAAATTGTGTGAGAACTCTTAGTAAGTACAAATAATAATAATAATAATAATAATAATAATAATAATAATAATAATAATAATAATAATAATAATAATAATAATACTAATAATAATAATACTACTAATAATAATAATAGTAAGAAGAAGAAGAAGAAGAAGAAGAAAAAAAAGAAAGAAAACAACAAGAAGAATGACAAGAAGAAACACATATGTGTAATACATTATTGGAGAAAATTCCACCAAATCTGACACGAAGAACCCTTGGAAGCAATGTATTTAGTGAGTGGGTACTGAGTAAAGAACATGTATTATTTGATGTTTAGTGATACTTTGGGTGGCAACTGCGTGAATGGTTGTGGTATTAATATAATAAGAGTGTACATAATAAGTACGACAAATTCATCTGCCAGTTAAAGCCTAAAACTCGAAAATTGAACAGGCATTTAGAAAGGATCAAACTAAGAATATGCAGTTACACATATGCAGTTAAGCCTCTGTGTAGCTTAATTGCCATAAATATATTTTCATAGCTTACTATCTAGCTCTACTTACGTATCGAGCACTGTTGAAGTAAATACTGAAAATTGATACATAAGAAATTATATCTCCTTATAAAATTTTATGTGATATATGAAATACTAATATATATATATATATATATATATATATATATATATATACATATGTATATATATATATATATATATATATATATATATATATATATATATATATATATAGGTAGCAGGATGAAAAGGAATTAGAAAAGCAAAAAAAAAAGCAGATCTTTTTTCAATTCAGTTGCTCAGAGCAAGATATATTCCGCAAAAAAGCAATTTATTCAAATTAAGTTTTTCCTTAAGCCAGGCTTTTCAAAAATCAAAATCTTATCATCAGAGGAAATCGCTGAGATAGATAAGTTGGCAAAGGCCAAGATTAAAAATTTGAAAAAGTAAAATAAAGATTGTGGGGGGTAAAAAAAAGAAAAAAACATAAGGCAAAACTCTGCCCGAATGCAAGCAAATGTCCGATTGCAAAAAAGTCCGGTGTCAAAAG
>OY744518.1:60077438-60087438 GCA_963556195.1 Sepiola atlantica | reverse complement strand
GTTCCTGTTAAGAAGTATTTACGCAGATAAGCAGAATTTAAAGCTCATTCGAGTACCAAGCGTAAAAATACTGATAGAATAGAGAAAGACTAGCAAAGGCTCTTCTCTAAAAAAAAATAAGTTGTAAGGAAGTGAAGTGATCATATCTAACTTTATTGCTAAGTTGATTTTATACTCTTTCAAGGCTGTGAGCGGCACCTCCCCAGATGTGGATGCAGTACTTCGCCCTGCGCCTAATGTAACTCTTATATAGGTAGTAAATTGCATAAAGAGTCAGATATGGTCATGAAGTACGAAATGTTGATCGGCACGGATTTATTTTTTTACATTTATTTGAAATTCGCACATCACTATTAAGTTTACTTCATGTTTTATATAATCGTCCAGTTCTCTGTCAAGCACTCTGATTAGGTTTCTTCATATTATATATTTCCTCCACTTCTCTGTCAAACATGTCTGTATAGTTTTCTTAATGTTATATATTCCATTCAGCTCTCTGTAAAGCTCTCTGTTTAGTTTTACTAATGTTTTAAATAATCCCCCGTTCTCTGTCAAACACTCTGAGTAGGTTTATTCATGCTTATATGTTGATGTTGCTGTTGCTGCTGCTGTTGCTGTTGTTGTTGTTGCTGCTGTTGCTGTTGTTATTGTTGTTGTTGTTGCTGTTGTTATTGTTGTGCTGTTGTTGTTGCTGCGGTTGCTGTTGGTGTTGTTGTACTGTTGTTATTGTTGTTGTTGTTGCTGTTGTTATTGTTGTTGTTGTTGCTGTTGTTATTGTTGTGATGTTGTTGTTGCTGCGGTTGCTGTTGGTGTTGTTGTACTGTTGTTATTGTTGTTGTTGTGCTGTTGCTGTTGCGGTTGCTGTTGTTGTTCCTGTTCCTGTTGCTGTTGTTGTTGTGCAGGTGTTGTTGTTGTTGTTGTTGTTGTTGTTGTTATTGTTGTTGTCGCTGTTGTTATTGTTGTTGTGTGCATATTTTTCGGCAGTTTTCTTCGGATTTCGAGTAGCCACCGGTTCTTTCGATCACTGTTGTAAATTGCATTGTGTTTTCGCAACAGCCAATTACCATCAGGTTCAGGAATAAATGTCTACCCCCATATATATATATATATATATATATATATATATATATATATATATATATATATATATATGGGGTATATGGTTGCGATTACGCGGATTAATATATATGTGTATTAATACATATTTATATATATTTATATATATTTATGTGTGTGTGTGTGTGTGTTGAAGCGATACATCTGAATTCCTTTTTTCTCTTCTGTTCAGTGGAGGAATCGAAGTTTACTTGCAAATCCGGAAAGAAAATATCGAGCAGCAAAGTCTGCGATTTTGTGCGCGACTGTCCAGGACTCGATGACGAAAGCAACTGTGGTATGTAAAAAGTTTTTTTCTTTAATTCAAACTTTTCTTTTGCATTCCACGCTCAATCGCACAATAATAATTACGAATTACTCTTGCCATTTTCTCTGTCATTGTTAGTTCATGTATAGTTCATTTATTGAACCCTGAAAAGATCAACACCAAGCAACCTCATGCATACGCGACAACATACACACGGATTATTACACGCATGCTTTCGACGTTTGTGGCAGTTCTGAGATTGTGTAGCTCGAACGATGCTGCACCTACAATCAGTAGTTAAAACAATCGTTTTCCAAGATATTCTCTCCTTCAAGATCTCTCGCTCTACTCCCTACCTCTCTCTCTTCCTCTTTCGCTCTCTCTCTATCTCCCCCCCCCCCGCTATCTCCCCCCTCTCTCATTCTCTCTCTCTCTCTCTCTCTCTCTGATTAAAACACAAACAGTCTACAGAGTATGCAATATCCAAAAGCAGTTCTAAAATGCTATGCTATCAGGAACTTCAGTTTTCAACCCAGGATCGATCAGCATCTCAAATATTTTACACGAAGGCGTCAATTTTATAAAAAAAATATATTAAGCAGAAAACAAGTCACAGAGTAAACCAGATACAAAGATTAACATTTTAAAGTGACGGGTTACGTGTATGCACGCGCACGCAAGAGAAATATATATATATATATATATATATATATATATATATATATATATATATATATAATTATTTCATGTACGTGATTAGAGCTTAGTATTCATTTTATGATAGTATATTTATCCATATTAAGCTATACAGACTAAGTGCTTTTGTTTTACGTTGCACGCTCAAAGCACTTAGTCTGACGATTCTTTGCGAGGATGAAACGCGAACATCTCTGTGTAGCTTGATTGCCATACATATATTTTCATACTATTAATAAATATATTTTCATATATATATATATATATATATATATATATATATATATATATATATATATATATATATCAATGGTAAGTTCAATACACTCATTAGGTTATGTTATGCGCAACCCTGTCCTCAATGGAGGTAAAATAGCGAAAGGTAACGTTCACGTATTCTCTGCTTGCAGTGTCGCAGGAAATAGCTCGGAATCTCTCTCCCCGGAAACCACGTTATTTCATCGACTTCCATTAAGTAAAGGTTACATTCTAACTTTCCATCCGCCAATCACTCACCCATACAACTAACGGCATTCGTTATATAACAGCTATAAGATGTTTCAATTCTAGAGATTTATTATTTATGAGCACTATAAAATGACCTGTAAATAAATACCATTTAACTTTTCTATTCTTATTGTGAAAACCTTTTAAACAGTACTATATATAAGTACATATATTTGTTAAATTATTTTAAAACAACTCTAAATTTCGGTGAATAACCCAATCATGTTTATAAATCACAAAATATAATAATTTAACAAATGTTCAGAATTTGTTTTAGGAACATCTTTTTTATACAATAGTTTCTGCCGATTTTCAAAACATATTTTTTGATAATAAATGCAAATTACTTTCTCATTGATTTTCTATTTTCTCATCAAATGAAACTCGGATGAAAAGAGAATGGCTAACGTCAAAATTCTTCTCTTTATTTTACTCATTTATTCTTTTTTTTTCAAAGTAAACCAATAGAAAAAATCCCTCGTTGTATCCTTATGTAAACAAAAAACAGAAACAAAGCCACATTAACCCTATGCGATTTGAGCCCGTTTCTTCCCACATAGAAGGTTTCTATGGAATATTAAATCCCCAAGTGATCCCCAGTCGCATGTATATCCCAATTAAGGGAGGTGATGACGTTAGATTTTGCAGTTCTTGTAGGAAGATGTCGATGTCCTCCCACATATAGCGCCTAGTATTTCTAAATGGTCACCCATCTGGTAATGGCCAATGTAAACATCGCTTAACTATATTGATCTAACGAGAACCGATGTGTTAATGTGATTATGCCGGATCACATATCCTTATTTAGGTAAATTACCAAAACTAATTTCAGAATCCACTCGAAAAAAGATGATGTCATCTTATTACATGACATCCATTAGTTTCTTTATAAGAATACACACAGGGCAGGGCAGTGGTTATAGCACTTGTCTTTGGGATGGACGTCTCGGGTTCGATCCCACTCACGGCATGCGAATTTTCGGGTCTGAAAACTCCCTCTGCCTGACTAAAACTCAGGTAAGGTTCAAGACAGCTCTGCCTTCCATATGCTGTGCCTTAGGAAATAAATGCCTATACTTTTGACAAGGGCGTAAAACGCTGAAATATCTCAA
Organism: Sepiola atlantica; assembly: GCA_963556195.1. Classification (NCBI taxonomy): domain Eukaryota; kingdom Metazoa; phylum Mollusca; class Cephalopoda; order Sepiida; family Sepiolidae; genus Sepiola; species Sepiola atlantica. The sequence continues at coordinate 60,083,760 of OY744518.1, read as the reverse complement.
GTTTTTTAGAATAAATAAATTATTTATTTTCAAAAACAAAACAAATTACGTTATTCTTGTTCTTAAATAAATAAAAGAATTTAACACACGTATTCTTTCATCTGTTCCCTTATCCTTCTTCTTTGATTTTCATTTTTACTTACTTTCCAGTGTCATCAAATTATCACAAATCTTTTACAGCAAATTGCAGATTTCCTGCCTGCCGTAACATTCATTTTGCAATAAAATCATGGCTTCGCGATATTTGGTACTTCCAAGATGTAGTAATAATAATCAGACGGGTTGACAGTCTCATTCCTTTTTATTATGTGAGATGATCTATGTATGTTTTAATTTGGTTTCAGGTGATTGTACTTTTGAAGACAGTACGTGTGCGTGGACAGACATCAGTGCAACCAAATTCAACTGGACAAGACAACAGGGGCGAATAAGTAAAACACTGAAGATACACACTGACCACACCGCAGGAACATCAGAAGGTTTTAATCTTTTGTTTTTCGTTCATCATCATCATCATCATCACAATCACACCACTACAACTACTCCATAGTCGTTAATTTGTTAAGCATCATGCTGTTAACAACAGATTTCCAGTGATTTTTAGCAGAACACATCCGCCCTCCGCAGTGGCTACTTCATACCTAAATCAGACCGACGAAGTATTGAGCACGCTGTGACTTGCGTGGCCTTGTTCTCTGTTGGTCTGAGGTTTGGTCTTTTGAAGCTATAGGAGGTCCACATGACCAGGCTTTGCCTTCCCATGCTTTGCTTTCTCATGCTTTACCTTCTCGCTCTTTGAGAAGGGTTCGTTTATTTCTAATCGTCTAAGGTGCCCCCATCAGGGAATGCGACGGAGCTGCCCAGGCAATTTATGTTTGGCTAGAGTACTCTTCCATTAAAAGACACACTTTTCTGACCTAGTGTTTTATCTTCCAACGTGAGAGGGAGAAAAAGAAAACACCTAACTTCGAAGATACTGATGTTTTCTTTTCGTATCGTTTTCAAAATTTAAGTCTGATAGTGATTTGAAGTCTTTTGCCACTTGAATTAGCCATGTCATCTTTGGACGTCCTATTGTTCTTCTGATGCGTTTCATGAAGCAATAAACTTACTCCTCCCCAAAGAGGGGAGGCGAAGCCTGGGAGGGTGGACCTCCTAGAACTGCACAGGACAGATCCATAGACCGGCGTAAATCAAGCCCCGAAGGCCAAGACAATACCAGTCTATGGGGTGCAGTATCCATCGGAACAGATACTACACTTTGATCTGAGCCAAAAGGCCAAGAACAATGACGAGAGTAGAGCGGGGTGTGGTTAGTAAATATACACATCTCAAGCATAATGTCATCAGGGAGGTCGTTTATGAAAATCGGAAACAATAAAGCCCCAAGGATCGATCCCTGGGGTAGACCTGCATTGATATCATGTTGTTTGAATGAACGGCCACCGAGGGCAACCTTGATCATTCTTTTGTATAGAAGGGATATTTGCCAGGAAGGTCGGCATATTCGAGCTCATGTTACGATTCATAAAAGAAGACATTTTCTGACGCTATCCTTGAACTCATGAGGAGAAAAAAAGAAAAACTTCCAAAGAAAAAATATCACTTGAGATGACACGGATAGTCATTGAGACCGTCTCCGAACGACTCCACAAACGTCTTGACAACAATGTGTGGGAGAGCTTTATAATCTACTCTGTACATAAGTAACATGCGTATCCTCCGTCTAAAATGAAGGAAAATATGTTTCGCCAATGTTCACCCTGTAATCAATATAAAATAACATCTCAATCGGTGAAGGTAGAACAAGAAAGAAGAGAGAAAGCGTTAAAACAAAACGAAAGACAGTAAAAACGTATCAATCGGTACAATCAAGCAGAAAGAAAAAGAAAGAAAACATTTAATTATAGGAATATACGGGTGGCTGTTCAGTTACTATACACTTTCACTATTGACATAAATACTTGAATTGGAATCGTCCGGCGGTTTTTTAATCGCTAACCTTTGTGTGAGGGGGCGAATATATATATATATATATATATATATATATATATATATATATATATTGAAAAGTCACACATACACACACACACACACACACACATATATATATATATATATATATATATATATATATATATATATATACATTGCTCTTTATTATAGAGCGGTGTACAATTAAGCAACTATCGAACTTTGAGTTTATTCAAATAACACATCACTCAATAAGTACCGGGTCTGACATATAGATAGCGAAACTAATAGATCCATATGATGTTTATAAACTATAAACCTTCAAAATTTGAGACAAATCGGATCATTAGTTTACAAATTACAGTTATTTAAGTAAAGCTACTGTTGCATTTAAAAAAAAACAATGGAGAACTCTGAATGTATTCTATTGATAAAGCTTGGCATTCTGATGAGAAAAATACTGTTTAAACACAGCAATAGCTTGATAGGTCTTATTCTGGACTCTGCTCCGTCGGAAACAACGATTTAGATATGATATGCTCTTTCACAGCGACCTTTCGTTGTTTCCTGACCTCAAAAGAATTCTCTTGATTGGGGTCCCAGAAAGAAGTGATATCGGAAACTGAGGTGTATTTTAGGCCAAAGAGTAATCAGTGTATTACTCGAATTTTGACTAAAAGTTTGTGTTTTACAAGCCAGACCTGAGACTTGTTGGGTGGCGTGTTATTAATATTATTTTTAATGTCCTGTTTATTTTGTGTCCAAGATTATTTTCAGCGAATGCAATTATTATATACTTTTATTTACCATTTATTTTCTCTGTTCTTCCAGGCTGGTACATATATGCCAACGCATTCAATGCTAGCTATGGTGATTACGCCATACTTCAGAACAGAGTTCTGCAACAAACGAGTGCCAGCTGTCAATTAAACTTCTGGTATTATATATCTGGCCGTAGTAAGTATTTCTTTCTTTAAATACACGTTTTAATTCATGGAAGTATACTTTCTTTGAGTTATGGAAGGCCCCAATAACGTGCAATCTTGTTCATTTCTCCAGCTGCCCAAAATACTAACAGTTTATGAAAATCATACTTTCTTTGAGTTATGGAAGGCCCCAATAACCTGTAATCTAGTTCATTTCTCCAGCTGCCCTGAATACTAGACCAGTCTAATAACACTAACAGCTTATAAAAAGTATACTTTCTTTGAGTTATGGAAGGCCCCAATAACCTGTAATCTTGTTCATTTCTCCATCTGCCCTGAATACTAGGCCAGTCTAATAACACTAACAGCTTATAAAAATCATACTTTCTTTGAGCTATGGAAGGTCCCAATAACCTGTAATCTTGTTCATTTCTCCAGCTGCCCTGAATACTAGGCCAGTCTAATAACACTAACAGCTTATAAAAATCATACTTTCTTTGAGCTATGGAAGGCCCCAATAACCTGTAATCTTGTTCATTTCTCCAGATGCCCTGAATACTAGGCCAGTCTAATAACACTAACAGCTTATAAAAATCATACTTTCTTTGAGCTATGGAATGCCCCAATAACCTGTAATCTTGTTCATTTCTCCAGCTGCCCTAAATACTAGCTCAGTCTTATAACACAAACAGCTTATAAAAATCATACGTTCTTTGAGTTATGGAATGCCCCAATAACCTGTAATCTTGTTCATTTGTCCATCTGCCCTAAATACTAGCCCAGTCTAATAACACTAACAGCTTAACGTTCGGTTCTATGAAATTGTTAATATTTGAATGGGGCCTTAAAAATTTGTGAACTTTTAAATATGGCTCTATAAAATCGGGCGGTCCTATAAAATTGAACTTTTTCGGTTCTATGAAATTGTGAATATTTGAATGTAGCTTGAGAAAATTGTGAATATTAGAATGTGGCCCTATAAAAATGTGAATGTTTACAATCTGACCAGATAAAACTCTGCGTTCCTATATAATTGTGAACTCTTGAATATCACCCTTGCAATGAAACGTTGGCCCATTCCTGTTTTAGATGGGAGAATGGACAGATAACGTACGCAAACAGGTAGTGATACAAGCAGTGGTGAGATGAATGGAATGATGTAAATAAGTAAAAAAGAGGAAGGGGAGAAAACTGATGAGAGAGGGAAAGCCGAGAGAGAGGAAAAGAAAAAGAGAGTGAGGGGGCTGCGAAGAAAGAAAAAGTATTCATGACGTTTTTCAATTTAAATACGGTAAAGTTTCCCGTTAAATGATGAAATTCTAGTATATTTTATGTTAGGGGCAAGTGTGTTTACAAAGGGCCACATGTGGCTCACGGGCTGCATGTTTGGCATGCTTATTCTATAGTACTTTAAACATTAAATAATAAGAATTAACTCTTTTTTTTCTCTAAAAGCTTTTAATTTAGTCCTACCTCTGATTTAGACATATATATATATTTTTAAATGTTTGATTTGTGCCTTCATTTCAGATGTCAACCCTCCGTTCTTAACCGCCTTGGAAGGTGGAAAGGTTACGGAATTATGGCGAGGTTCGAAGAATAATGTTGATGGATGGATTAAAACCACGGCTGATATCGGAAAAATATCAAGACCCTTCAAGGTAAAAGTGATATAGCCACTTTATATAAATTATTTTAAAGCAGGCTTCGTCGTGTCAAAGTGTTCGTTTTAGCAAGAACGTATGAAAAATCATACTCTTTTTACTCGCGTAATGCCGTTGTGTCCTATCATTGTGTACGTTTTCTTAACTCTCCTGACCGCAAGCATAAAATGGTGTCTTGGCTAGTCGAGTCATCGGCTGGGCAGTCGGAGTTAGTCGACAGTCGAACGAAGTCACCGGAACATAAGTAGGAGCAGCTGATCGAGTCAACAGCTGCACCAGTGGCGCTAGTCAACAGCTAGATGGAGATTCCGGTCGTAGCTGCTGATAATATGGTCTAGTGTAGCTGGCTGAACTGTCGCACACGTTCTATTGTCAGACAAAAGTATAAATCGGGTCAGTAATTTAATACGGCCCCGTGGCTACTTTCAAATACGAGCGAATATCTGAAATGTGATTGACAATGTTCCCATGGCAGGAACAGATACTACACTTTGAATGATTTATTTACAAAAAAGAGTAAACAGAGTTTACGTCAGTAGCATCTACATCTGCGCTAAATTCTCATCTTTCAACTTCAGACTCTCAGCTAAAACTATTTCCTCTGCTCGTTTCGAGCCCTCTAACTAGCATCACTCCCCGAACGTATCTTACACACCGACAGCCAGCCCCCATATATATTTACTGATGCCCAGAAATCCTGAATATCTTATTTCAGTCACCCCATCTGACCACCAGAACTGACCGTATTCGCTTTCTTCTCAGGTTATCACTACTCGATCGCCCAGAAGCTAACAACTAATTGTCAGGGTGGCATTTCGTCTGGAGAGTTCAATGTATTCGTCGGAGGTTTTATTGTCGTTCGCTATCTACTTCCTCGTCATTTATTCGGTCGTCCTGCCGGTGGTAGGCAATCCATATCATCACACCAGTAAAATGACCTTTTCGTTAATGTAGTTCTGGTCGCATCAAACAAATGCCTGGCAGAGAAAATCACCCATCTACTGCAAAGTTTGTTCGATATGACAGTTTAAAGAAGATTAACGCAGCGCACATTCAGTACTTTGATGTATGACCTATTATCTAAAAATGAGTGTACTTTTATATATGAAACTAAGGGTTGCATCATTTATTTAAACCTGTGTTGAATGTATCACAATAGATCTACACCAGATCATTGATAGAAAGACAAATTGGAATTAAAAATTAGGGAACGCTTCCATTGTCTACCCCAGTAAAATGTTCATTGGAGTAGACTTTTAGATTTTATGTAGATTCTGTAACATTTATTTCTATAGGGAACACACAAACATCACACACACGTACGCACGGAAATTGAGTTTATATTATAGCCTTGGAAGTTAGTTAACCATTAAAACTATAACGCCCCCCCCCCCGCAAAAAAACACTTTTAGTCCCAAGTCCTTCGTTGGAAAACTACTATGCATGTAAGTCAATTAACTTTTCCAACCACTACATTAGTTTGCTTCTAAGAATATACGCTTGTCTTAACATTATTCAAGGGAACTTAAAAGCAAAACGGTATTTTATCTCATGAATTCTTAGCAGAGTTTATCAAACACCATTTCCTAAAATAAAAGAACAAAATATTCCCGATATTAGATGTAGTTTTTGTTCCAAATTATTTTTTTGACTAAATTATTTTGTTATTTAAATGTTCCCCTTACCTGTGTTGGTCGTCTTTGTCAAAGAAAATGTATTCGTTATTAACAAAAAATTGCTGTATTTTATAGTGTTCGA
>OY744518.1:60062438-60074938 GCA_963556195.1 Sepiola atlantica | reverse complement strand
ATATATATATATATACATATATACATATATATATATATATATATATATATATATATATATATATATATATATATAATAAATATAATATATATATATATATATATATAATAAATGTTTGTTTTGTTTATTAACTATGTACGTATACGTTTCGTCTTTTAATTGGGACTCGTCAGTATAGAGATATAACTATTCACTACTGGTCGCGTGATTCGAAACCCAAGGCTCAAATTTTGACATCTCGACCCCCACGGCCACCGCTGAATAGCGAGATAAACAGTAATAATTTTAAATTGTAACACTTATTCGGCGGCTTGACGTCAAGAGAGGGTTCGACTTGAAGAAAGGAACGTTGAATTTATAGGTAGTGACGTCATGCGGTGATAATACTACATTTATAGTTACCATCTAGGGGTTTTCCTAGCGGCTATAAATAATAAATATTTGTTTTGTTTATTATCTATGTACGTATACGTTTCGTTCTTTGATCGGGACTCGTCAGCATAGAGATATAACTATTCACTACTGTTCGCGTGGTTCGAAACCCCGGGCTCTGAGTATGTTACAACTCAATGTATATATATATATATATATATATATATATATATATATATATATATATATATAAATGTATTATACTAGTCTCTGTGGATGTTAATTTTTTGAAACTCCAGTGTTTATAAAAAAGTGCTAAATAACAAGTAGATCTGTTTTTAGTATACATTTTTATTTATACAAACATTGTTGGTTACATATGTGCATACATGTTTAGTTTGTACTCTTCAAAAAGAGTCAACCTCTTCAGACAAAAATCATGAATTCAATTCCTCGTTTTGGTCTGAAGAGGTGGACTCTTTATAAAGAGTAAAACCGAAACATGTATGCACATATGTAACCAACAATGTTTGTATGAATAAAATGTATACTATATATATATATATATATATATATATATATATATATATGTGTGTGTGTTTGTGTGTGTGTGTGTGTGTGCGTATTTAAAATAAAAACATTTGCCATGTATTCTTTATTTTCTTTTTAAATTGCATGTTATTAATAAGAGTATAAATATTAATCTATAATGTAATACGTTTAATAAATAATTTTCTTTAACGTTCCGCAGTTCCGAAAGAAAGCTGTGCCAATACAGAATTCCAGTGCAACAATAAAGGATGTGTGGACAATTCTAGAGTTTGCGACCTCAGCGACGACTGCGGTGACGGAAGTGACGAAATTTCATGTCGTAAGTATCTCCAATAAGAAATGTGCGATTTTGACAAATTCTCCACATGTTTATATGCAACATGACTAGTAATCTTTGGATCATTAACAATTTAATTTAAGCTTTATTCTGTGATTGTATATGCATTAAGACTTTGTAATAATGAGACACCATTCGATTACTTGGACTTTTACCAAAAGATTGGAGAAGTAAAATGATTGTGTGTACACCAGAATGTTTATAGATGCCCTTAAAATCTCCTGGAGACCCCACGAGAGAACAAATGTACACTCATTTTTCTCAGATCTCAGTCTTGCTAAGAGAGAGGAGAACTACATTAGCTGGACACTGGTGGAGGGTTAAGGATGAAATCATCAGCGATGTTCTTTTGTGTATGCCAAAACCAGGAATTTGGTGCAGTTGATAGAACGCATAGAACCTACATCAAACAACTAGCAGAAGATTCCCACTGCGCTTATGAAGACCTACCAGATGTGATGGAGGATAGTGCGAGATAGCGTGAGAGAGGCAAGAGGATCCGTGGCACTACCACGACTAGATTATGATGATGAATCTCCGAGTATCGTTTGGTTTAAACTTCAATGGAAGGGTAAAGAAGCCATTGTAAAATACGAGGTTATTTGTGTAGCATATTTGATAGGCTCGTCAAGCAGTTACTGGAGTCGGCGAACGACGTTTTCCTCGGTCAGTAAAGGAGAAATCCGTCTAGACTGAGACAATTATCGTTACGTTAAAATCCAGAATGCCTCAATTGCGGGAAGCTGGATTTTCCCCACATTAAAACCTCTCTAAATCTGCCTTCGTGGGGAGGCAAGTAAATAGGGACTCAAATGTATACTACTGCGACTACTACTAACCTGCTTATTAGAACGCCAAAATAGCGGCTTTTAAATCTTGTAACCCGAGTTACGTTTCCATGTTTCTTGTTATTATTTTTTTTTCGTGTGTTTAAGGTAAAAGATGGAATTGGATACTGATTAATTGAAGAATGTGTCAAACTTATCCTTTCCGCGGGCTCACTAGGCTCTTACAAAAATACTAAAATTTTATAGATGTTAATTTTGAAAATGATGCCGATGTTTATACATCTGTTATATTTTAAATTGTTTTGTTTTGCAGAAAATTATACGTCTTGTGACTTTGAAATGAGTTTATGCAGTTGGTCCCAAGACAAGAACGACAATTTTGATTGGATACGACAGAGTGAATCCACGGAATTTAAGTGGATGGGTCCTACCAGAGATCATTCGAAAGGAACAACTTCAGGTAATTATATTTGCTATGGAGAATGGATATTTTAAACATTTTACCAACCATAAAGGATAATGACACCTGGTAAAAAATAAACAAACATCTTTATAAAAGAATAGAAGTTTTTTTTTATTGTTTGTTTTTGCAATTAAACAAAGTTAAGTCTTCTAGTATGTCTGTAACGGTTTTGTGATGAGACGATATCAATTTCTGGTCAGTTAGAAAAATGGCGAATGAGTCAATGGTTGAATTTCTGAGAACATGCTGAATTCGTCCGCTCCCTTCTTGCGTTATTAGATTGTGTGGCTTTCTTTCGTCAATTTACTGTTTTCATGAATAAAGCGTGATTCGAGATGTTGTATCCTGATGTATTACTCAGCCTTGGATCGGTTTTTCGTTCCTCAAGTCACCATTGTCAAATTTTGACTTGTTTTAAAACATCTGCTATTCAAATCTGTCACACTAACGCAAGGTCATTCAATATTTTACACGTCACGAATAAATCAGGGAAGCCATCTAGGAGTTTTTTTTGTTATTCTTATGCCTACTTTCATCGTGACGCCGAAACATTTTTTTAAATTTTTAATTTAATTTTAATTAATCTAATTCATATTAGTAAGTTGTTTCTCTATCATTGCTTTTTAAAAATTCTTAATATCATCTTTTTAATTATTCGCAATGTTCGTACGTTATCATCCTCCATCCATTTTTAAAAGATGGGATTGCCCGATCGCCCTCCACCTTTTATTTAAATGGTGAGATCACCAAATCGCCAAAAATGTGATGCAAAAAAATATTTTTTGATATTTCATCTGAAATCGCTGTTATGTCGGACGTGAAATTCAAACGAAAATACGCTTTCTTAGTATTTTCCCAAGAATAAAAGTTAGTAGCTGTTCTGTCCCCAAAATGGTACAATAATATCTTACAGCCTCCATACGCACTAGAGTCCATATAATGGAAATATGTTACAAAATCCTACAACGGTTTCGGAGATAGACTTCCATAACCAGATATATTTTAGAAGCTTAATTGACCTAGGTAAGTATGTTTCAGTTTGAACAAAAGTTGTAAAATAATAACGTGGGGTCTGCCTTCGCGCCGGATGTCCATAGAATGGAAACCTTTTTAACCACAGCAGCAATATATAACCGATGAAAGATACAACTGTGGAATTTTTACACGTCTCTCTAGTTAAATATTTTAAAGGTAAAACAGTTATTTAAATACTGCTAATATAACAATTTTTCTATAGTGTAATTAAAAATCCCAATTAATACGTGAAATATGTTATTTGAGAACTGAAATGTCAAATCGGCACGTACCGTGGGGTTGGAGGCTTATTCTAGGCATTGGTAATTATATGTGCTCTTAGAGTGCAATTGTTTAAATGTTTAATTTTTTGTCAAATCTCCTTGTTCAATGTGGTTTGTTATACACAATGAAATACATATGGGCTCTGACAATGTGAACATTTTATAATTTGCTAGCTGGCTTTGTCTGCTCTCTGTCGCTTCGCAAATATTTCTACCCGAAATATTAATTTAAAATAACATTTTATTCATAACTTTGTTGTAAACGCGAAAAACACTTATTTCTCATTTTTTCATATAGATAGATAAACATTGTCATGTTGGTAAGTTCGATACAAATTTATTCATTTTTTAAATATGATCGTAAAAGTGAAACGAAAGAACAAATCAATTCGTGTTTTAACTTGAGATTTAGAAATAGATTGTACTTTTTGAAAATCAATTCGGTCCCCTTAAAAAGGGAACATTAAAACACAAATTCTAAATATTTGTCCAGAAAATAAAACAATATTGCGAAACAGAAATATGTTATCTAAAATTCAAAACAACCATTGAATTATAAAACAATAACAAATAATAATATTAATTAAATTAACTTAAAAAAAAACAATATGCAAATTAGTTAACCTTGCGACTGATATCATATATACATAAGCAGCATATAAAAAATATGGTGCGTCCATTATGAAAAGTTGAATTAACTTGAAATCAGGCATTCTGATTTTACCATTAGTGCGAGAAGTGGGCGCAACTATCGCATTTATTAATTTAGATTACAAACTAATTCAGATTACTACGCATACAGAGATCGCCAAAATTATTTCTTCCTTACTTTTTTAATAAATCTGTGCATTTAAATAAAAGACTATATAATTTGAACTCAATAATGTAAATTAGTTAATTAAAATCTACTTCATAAAATCGATATCTAAAATACTTATCTCATTTACTGTATTTATATATATATATATATATATATATATATATATATATATATATGATACATTTTGAATATAAGGTTTGGTTTGGTAGTTTTGTTTTACGGCATATCAACCCTTTTTGTGTTATTTAATGCCGGATCTGGTCATTATAGTGAAAGTTTTTATGCTTCAAGTTCTTTATATCTTCAAATGTTTAATCATGGTTTTTGCTTTGGTAGTTTTGTTTTACGGCATATCAACCCTTTTTGGGTTATTTAATGCCGAATCTGGTCATTATAGTGAAAGTTTTTATGCTTCAATTTCTTTATATCTTCAAATGTTTAATCAGGGTTTTTGGTTTGGTAGTTTTGTTTTACGGCATATCAACCCTTTTTGAGTTATTTAATGCCGAATCTGGTCTTGTTTTCTTCTCTTTCTTGTTTCTTTCCCCTTTTAATATCTGTTTCTATTTAACCCATAGTTGGGACCCTAACAGGTACTACCACTCCGGGTCAGGGTTGACCTGGGAGCAATGGTAATTAAGAGGAGGCTCCACATTCCCCAAAGTCCGTAAGCCGGATCTCACCATTTTTGTTTTTGGTTTTGTAGAACATAATTAAGTTTTACAAAAAAAAAAAAAAAAAAAAAAAAACGTCAATGTAGGTGAATTTCGTCTCAGGGAGCCACAGGGCAGCCTGATCTGGTATCACCAGTTGAATATAAGAAATACGTCTTTTGGAATCAATGAATGTCAATGAAGACTAGGTTCCAGTAGCAGGGTCCTTTCTTATATGCACCACTTTTTTCCATTGCAAACAACATACTTTATATCACGCTTATGAAACGATTTTCTTTATTTTTTTCAAAATACTATAAAAATAAAGCATTTGAGGTTTTAATGTTTTCTCTTTATCATCTTATCTTAGCGTTATTGCTTTAATGGATATATTTGAAGACTACGATTGGCAATACGGAGTGCAAATCCTATTATTATTATTATATTATAATTGTTTCTCTTGTGCTCTTGAGGGCACCTGCATTTTGAATGATTTTTTTAACACGTAAAGAAAAACTAATAATTGCACAGCAGAGATATAGAAATGAAATTGTGCTAAATATTCACTAAACCTTTAGTTACTAAACAGTTGCGAAAGGGACGAATCAACTATTCCTATTGGATTCTGGGTATAATAACAACTTGTATACAATGAATCGTTTAATGACTATTTGGGTTTTTTGGTATTACATAATAGAGATGACTAGTTTGAGGAAGTGGTCAACTGTGAACTAAGCGAATCGATTCTCTTAGAACATTCCGATAAAGCGTACAAGCGTGGACCGGGGCCAATATTGAAAAATAAAATGCTATGGAAATATAAACGGACAACCTCATCAAAGCAAGAATACAAGACGTGAGAACAGTCAACAAAAAGAGAAGAAAAAAAGTACCAAATAATAGATGTTGTCATCCCAGCAGTTCAAAGAGTAAAAACCGAGGAGACAGATAAACAAAGTATATACATTGAATTTGACAGACAGCTGAATGGAATATGAAACATGAAAAGGCTCCTTTTAATACCACTTACAGAAGAAACAGCTTCTTTGCCTTTTTGACCAGGAGCACAGTATAGTGTCTGTTATGATACTACAGTTCATCTTTGTTTTGTCTTCGACCAATGAAGAAGAAATCCTTCCAGACTGAGGCAATTTTCATGTGTGTTCCGATCCAGAGTTCCCCATTTTGAGAAGCTGGATTTCCCCCACATTCAAAACCAACCTAGTGTCTAACTCTTCCCTCTTAGGGAGGCAAGTAAGTAAGAACAGAAGGCGTACTGACAACAATTCCGAACAACCTGGAAAACAGACAAAGAGAAATTGGAATCAGGAAGTACGATGCCATACAAATCACGTCACTGATGACAACAGCTCAAATATAAGAAAAAACCTGGAATACGGAAACCAATTCACATAGCCAGATGATGCTGACCAATTAAACATAATCCGATATAGAATAACACTGTGTAACATGAAACCAAAGAAAGTGTAACTTCCGGAGTAGATAACAAACATCATATAATCACATAATCAATCTCAATGGTGATCGAAAAAAGCGGAGAGAACTGTAGATTTTGGGAGACGTATTGTCAGAAGGACTACGGGTGACACTATTTATTTTTTTACCAGTTAGCGATCACTAGTTACGACTTGGTTTCAAACCCTTAGTGAGTAAATACTACTGCTACTATTATTACTACCACTAAGCCTACTATTCTGTTTTTAAAATTGTTAGGTGAAAGTACAGAATAGTTCATCAACACCCACCTATCCATGTTAAGAATGGCTTTCTAAATTATAAGGTTGTTATTTCAGCCCGGTCCATAAACTGCATAAGTACACTTTTTAAAATTTATTTTCTTACTAATACTCTGGGTTTTTCATCATGGGCTATGGTTATAACAAAAAATAGTTTGAATTATCTCCCCTTTCGACTGAATCTTCTAAAATGAAAATTCAAATATCATCTGCCCGAATAATACAGAAGCACACAAAAATAATGATGTTCATTTTAATCATTTCACTTTTTTAAAGGTTATTACATTTATGCGGGTTTGTCTAGACAACCCAAGAAGAATGCCAAAACACGTCTCATCGGTCCAACGATTGAACCACCTGGGCACAAAGAATGTTGGGTAAGTTATTTATGATGTATCAAGTTTTATCAAATCATATTTTGTCTATTTTGTAGTTCCTCGCTTCCACGCCGCTATTCTGAATTCATAACTATGGGCCGCCATCAGTGGACTCTTTATCTTGTACAAACCAATATAAATGATTACTTACTAAAATGAAAAAAATGTTTAATTTCAGAAATCAAGTAAAAATTACATTTTTACTTGATATTTGATTTTCATTTCAAAAATTATTCCAGCAAATTTTAATACATTTTAATCATACATTTTCTCTAAAAAAGATTTTACATTCTGTTTGGCGATTCGAAACCGTCTAAATTAAACGTTGTTTATGACTGTTTGTTTACAAGAGAAACACCTCACTGATGGCGGTGCCTAGCCACGAATTCGGAATAGCGGCATGGGAGCGAGAAACTACAGAATAACCCATATTGTAATATATATTTCATATTAAATGATTATATAATTAAAACTCATTTATAATTGTAAGGTTTTTTTCTGTATCATGTTATTTGAGCTTATATACGGCATAATCACGTTGTCACGTCGGTTCCCGTTAGATCACCGAAATTAAGCAACTTTGAGCCTGGTTAGTACTAGATGAGTGACCATTTGAGAATAGTAGACGCTGGGTGTAGTAGGACCTGCAAAACCCTAACGTCGTCATATCACCTAACCGGGATAAACATACAACTGGGGACCGCTTGTAGATTTTATATTTCCATGAATAAGGAAGCCGGTTCAACCCGCCTAGGGATATTGGCGCTTCGTATCTTATCTGAGGATCCGTAATTGCTTTAATGGATATATTTGAGAGCAAACTAAAAAAAGCTTTATGTGTGTCTTTATAATCCGTTTCTCCCTTTATTAGTGACGGGCAGATACATTTTAGTTGTCTCTTTCTAGTCGAACATTTTGTACAAAACATTTAAAATAAATTGTGGTAGACATATATGGACTTTGGTATATACAGAATTGATGAAAATTATATATTATTACTTGTGTAACACTTCGTCGCTTAGGGATGCTTCCGTCAAGGATGTCCGTTTGAGATAACGTCATGACTATCTGGCACGACCCTCTCCCTATTGTAGGAATACGAAAGTCTCATTTATCTGGAAGAGTCCCTTTTCCATGGTCCTGGTCCAACGTTGTGAATAGATCCCCGAGACATCGCGAGGATGGAGTCGCTTCGACCAAACGATGGATGAATATGCGTCTTCTAGCTTTAATTAGATATTAATCATTAATTATCTAATGATAATTAATTGCTTTGACTTCAGGGACGAGGAGTATTGAGTTCTGCAGCTGAAAACAATGGAGTAGCTTCATAAGAAATTGACAAGACATTTCTTGTATTTTTCATCAAATATAACTTGATTTCTTAAAATTCAATTCGCTGCATATTTCGTGTATCAACTTATTCTCCAACGTAACCGTCGACAAAGAACAAGTTCCTCGCTCGTCGCCTTGTGCAGAACTGAAAATTCTCGCTAAAATGGAATACAAGGAAAAACGGACACCCCTACTCAACATTCAACCCTCCGCCCGTACACTCGACGGAGAGTTGTCGTCTCAGTAAGCCCGGTTTGTGTTAGCCTGTCACACCCTTTCATCTGATACTTCAAAAACAAGTTCGATTGTTACCTCAATACGAGACAGAGGGGGGTTCATTTATTCAGTTATGTATGTATTTACAGTACGTCACCCCCTTTATTAGTGACGGAAGAAAATGCATCTTAGTTGTGTCTTTTTAGTTATGTTTGGTTCAAGTCATCACAAAACTTGGCGGTTCTGCCTTCCTTGTTGAAATTGGGGTTATCGCTGTATTTCTGAATAGCTGTTATAGCCGTCCTAGGACTGATTCATAGTATTTAGAATGTGTGTGAGCCTCGATTGATCCTGTCACGGAATATAGAATTAACAATGTAGAGTTCAGATATTTTCAGATATTTTCAGATATATTATTGCCATTCACACACAACTAAGAATAATACTTTCTATGTGGAATGCATCAAAGAGATTCAGATCCGAAAAGCTACCTTCTCAAATATTAGTATCACCTAATAGAGTGAAACGTCGTGATTCAGGAGCCAGGGATTGCTTCACGATCTTTTGACTCCCTAAAAGTTAGCATTGCTAAATGTGTTTAGGTAGCAAACACCTATATACCAACTTATTTTATGTGCATGATGTTTTACTTATCATTAATCTAAGTTATAGTCTACTCTACAGGTTACCGATAAAATACAAATTTCAGTATAGAATTGAGCATCAAAGTTAAACCTACTAGATTTTGAGGAGACTTGCGTTCAAAGAAATAAAACTATTTGTGATAGACACATCGTGGAAAACTTTTTAATCGTCATGTAGAGCATGTGGAATATTTCTTTATTTTTTAAGATATTGAGAGATACATTTACAAGTCAATTACATGGTAAACTAACCCCGCCAAATTACGACTGGGGTTTGTGAGTAACCCTAATAGGTATTGTTACTTAATATGGAATTGGCCACTCAGAGTTCAGATCTTTTCGGATCTATCGTTTCTATAATAGGAACAAGGAGACACATATGAGCCTTGATTAAAAAAAAGCTTGTTATTCAATTCATCATAAACAATGAAGTTTTTATAATAGATACTGTCATTCAACATTGAATAACACCAAAATGGTATAAAGTTCAACAAACAAACCCTACATGGAGACATCTATGAATCCTGTAAAATATTAACTTTAAGAAAAAAAATGTTTTTCCGGGTTATTCATTCAACAGCAAGTATCGCTAGACACATTAAAAGTGGGCGGGGAAAAAAGAAACACAGTCTAGAGAAACATATCGACCCTGAGTCGAAACAATCTCATGTAACCGATCTATCACTATTGGGCCATGGTTATTTTTAACAGTACTAAGACATCTTTATAGAGAGAAATTTTCTAAAAGCACATTTGAAAACATTTGAAAACATTTTGAGAAAACATTTTTACAAAGCTATCAACAACGTTTTCATTCGAATAATCTGTATCCTAGCCGAGTGTAATCGAACAGTTAGATTGCTGTAATTCTCCTAATTCTGATTCCAATTCCACTGAAAGGATCATAATTTGGTGATGTAGTTTGCTTGAAGCATTGTGCGTAATATGCATATAGATGAGTCATAGAAAATTATGCAAACAGTAGAAATATACCGGTTTTGAGAACGACCAAACAAAGTGAAGATTTTTTTGGTAAATCTTACTTGATTTCGTAATAATTTCTACACGGTCATCTAATGTGTGTAACAGTGTTCCATGATATATTTCGAGGTAATACCTCTTTATACAAACGACCATGTTTTAAGTAGCATTCATAAGAATAGTTGTGTAAACGTATTAATTAAATTGAATACGACAATAACATTTTACATTTTATGAAACCATTTCATTTTTATAAAAGATTTAGAAATTTAACCAATTCTTTCTGTCTAGACAATATTTGCAATCTATTTACATTTCCTCTCAACGAAAATTATTATTTAAAAATCAGCATGTTTATTTTCTAAACCTTTTTAAGGGCATTATAAGGATTCCATTGTATGTTTAATTATTACATAACAAGGATCCTGTTTGAATATAAAAGTTTGAGTAATACTTTTAAGGGTGAGAGGTGACCCCAGAGAGAAGTTAATGAAACTACGTGACTTCTGACCAGATATATTGTCTCTTGATTGGCGAGACTGCAAGCATGACATTTTGTGTCGATGGTGCTGTCTCCAATGGAAGTGTGACAATATAACAAGGTGTAGCAGGACGATCTATCCGTCTATCTATCTGTCCGTATTTCTCTCTTCCACGTGTAAGAAAGTAACCTGCATCTCTTGTGTTTACTGTAACTGTTCTCTTTCTTGTAATAAAGCTTCATAAAATACTAAACATCGGCGTTCGAGTGGGGTTATTAGAAGACGAATGAAATCTGCATGTCCCGACGCGTGTATAATGGTCTATACACGCATCGGTGAGTGAAAACATGACATAATTTAATTGACATTATTTAACTGCTCTTACATTGTAACGATGCTCCTCTGATTAATTTTAGTTGAAAGAAAATCTTCTTAGGATATATTTTTCTTAAGATAAACCCGCTGTTATGATTTATTTCTACATTTGTATCCATTAATAAACATTGATGTATACCTAAAGCTGTACATATGAGCAAGGTAGCAGGTTTAGTGGAGTGTATATTTGCAATGCATGCGGACGAAATGTCTGCAACAGGAGAAATATTTTGTTAAGAGAAGAGAGACCACTCAGGAAATGGACTGACCCTTGAAATAGTAATGTATTTAAACATATGAGATACGATCGTTGGGTTTTTGTTTTATTGGGTTGGACAAAAAATGAATTCGTTTTATGAATGTCATCTTTCCGGCCCACTTAGGATCGTTTTATATTCCTATTCTTCAAATCCTGTATTTGGTGTAGCAAGTATGTTGATGTAAGTGTGTAATAAGCCTCTGAGCAGAGGAGTTCTTACATTTTTGCTTGTATTTCAGGCCTTGAAAAAGAAGATAAGGTAGATCACTGATGCTATTTTACTACATAAAAGGAAACAAAGCTGCAGAAACCTGCATGACATGTGTATGGGGAAAATGTTGTTACAGAACGAGTAGGCCATAAATGCTTTATTCGATTTTGAAAAGGAATTTTTCAGTGAGAGTTGCTTCTCGCTCTAACCGGCAAAAGATTATCGACAGTGACCAAGTGAAAGCTGTAGTTAAACAGGATTACCGTTTGACAACCAAACAAATCGCAGACATCCTTAGGATTTCCAAATCAATCGAGGAAAATAAATTGCATTAACCTGGTTATGTTTCTAAACTTAATGTTTGGGTTACTCATAGACTGACACGCAAAAAATGAACGAACTTTTTGAGCAACCTAATATATAGATACATTCTTGATTATTTGTGTTGAATATTGTACATAACAAGTAAACAATGATAGAATAATTGTTCGCTTTTGTATAATATTTTCTCAATTTCATTTATTATTTCTTTCATACATACCGAACCGGCCTCCTTAGAGGTCAGTCTTTCTAATATCTA
>OY744518.1:60027438-60059938 GCA_963556195.1 Sepiola atlantica | reverse complement strand
ATTTTCATAAGCCATGAATTAAAAAACAGACAGCCAGATAAACAGACACACAGACAGACAGAGAAACAATACCCGGAAAACCAAATTGTAGGGAAGTATAGATAGCAGCCCTAAAAGGAACCACATCTATCCTTAAGAGAGCCCTCGGATATAAATGTTACTCATAGGGAAATCAAGTGTTAGCCTCAAGAGTAGGCCCCTTGATCTCTTTAGATAAACTAAATTAAAATGAAAAAAAAAAAAGCAGATAACTTTCTATATTTTATGTTATTCTATTTCTATTTCGGTGTTCTCGTTATTTTTCAGGCCGTGTTTGAAACAGTTATTGACGGGGAAGGTGACGTCGCCCTTGACGATATAACACTGACTCCAGGTTGTACCATTGCTGATTCCTGTAAGTTTACGCTGTTTAAAGATGCTTCTTTCGTATTATTTCAACGCCCTCGATACTCTTTCTAGTTTGTTTAATCCCAGGGTGTTTACAAGGAAAGGGAGGCTGATAAATACGAATCTAATGTTGGTATGATACTGAATAGTAAGTGCACGGGATTTTCAAATAGATAGTTAGTTAAATTAAAGCAATTGACAATACAGGAAAATAGCATGCAGGTAGACATGTAGGATGCTCTTCCTTATAACCTACTAAGATTAACTAAAAGTAGATCTGATGTTACTATTCGTACAAGTTATGAAATCTTAGCTTTAATCATGTTATCTTGCAATATTTATACTCCTATTATGATTCAAAGCTGTAGTTATATGTAATCTATTATTTACTTTGATGTATAAATTCTTATTGTTGTTGTTGTTCTTCTTCGTCTTCTTCTTCTTCTTCTTCTTCTTATTATTATTATTATTATTATTATTATTATTATTATTATTATTATTATTATTATTTTTATTCACTAGGACTTCTCACACAAGTCATCGTCAGTGATTACTCACCGATAATAACCAGATTTCCAGTACTCTCCACGTCTTTTCGATAACTACCGCCAATTACCTTGTGGTATCGCAACAGCCGATTACCATTGATTTCTCGCTGGTGATAACCATTTCGCTTCTTTGGGATTTGGGTGGCAATAAGCCTCCTCAAGGTCCCAGCCTTCTCCACACTCTTCCAGTGGAGGTGTAGTTTGTGCTATCCCTCCTCGGTCTTCTCATTCTCCTTGACTGTCTACAAATATGTTGTGTGTTGTTAGCCTAGGCCGGCGCCACTTTATTATTATTATTATTATTATTATTATTATTATTATTATTATTATTATTATTATTATAAAAATAAATTGAAATTGAAATGTCAATATAGTATTAACTCCTTTATAAAGCTAATTTCCGGGTTCATTATAATTACATTTCATTCTCATAATTAAGGTGTCGAAAATACACTTGGTCCAAGATATATAAGTAATAAATATATGATAAACGGTGTTTTTTTTTCTACCTTTTTAGTCAAATTTCCAAATGGTACGGAAACAAATACCACTCCGAGTCCGTGTAGTGCCGGCTTATTCCAGTGTAAGAACTCGGCCTGCGTACTTCAGTCTCAAGTTTGTGACTTCACGAAAAATTGCAAAGATGGTTCCGATGAGAACATCTGCGGTAAGTGAACATTGTTTATCAATTTTAATTGTTCCGTTGAAGATCCTAAAATGATAGAAATGCGATATTATAAAAACCATTAAGATTTTAACCACACGCAAACATAAAGAATTACACATCTAACATTGTAACATGATTTAACGTGGTAATAAGTAAGTTGTGCAATACAACGTTAGTAAATGGAAGTTACGTGATTGAGAAACAAACAGTAAACAGGAACTCGCTTTCCGGAAGTGACGAAGAATAGTGGGATGTGTCAAGAAATATTCGTAACATTCTCTTTAGTTCTGTTTCGAGGCGAGGCAGACGTGTTTTTGTTAACTTTTCCCTCCCTGGAAAAGAAAAGCATGTAATTTGTTGGGTAGAATTGAAAAAAAATTTGTAACAGTCTTTTCACTTTTCAAATATACTCTGTGTATATTATTTCTATACATTAAGTTATATATATATATATATATATATATATATATATATATATATATATATATATATAAATTAATTTAATTAAAAACTTGAGTACTAATTATTCGGAAATTGTCGAAAGATATGCAATGTATGACAGCGGGTTCAAGCTCTACTGATTAAAAATGCATTTTATATAAAACTATACCTTTATATAATTTTGCTGTAAGTTGCGAGTTGAAAATAAATTAATATCTATAAGAAAATAGATTTATCTCTGTTAATTTAAGATTTAAAAAATGTTAGAATCTATTTCTTTTTTATGCTTCGATTGAAGCTTACGAAGTTCTGGTGATTCTTTGTTTACGTTAGAACTGATTCCATATGATACCTAATATTTATGTCACAATCTGTGTATTCGGCTGTGTTAAGACCGAATCTTCTGAGATCTATTGTACTAATGTACGTACACATACGTTACGTATTCTATGTAATGTCTCCCATCCACGATTAATATAATAATCAGATTACTCGTATAGCATGACTCATTTAAAATAAATAATAATCATAAATGTGTTGATATTTTTTTAAAAACATAGTTCACCCCAAAAAAGGCAGGTCGCCACTGTAGACGTAAGAGGCTACTGAGAAAAAAGGGAGAAGGTTTTTTTTTGGGGGGGGGGGGGGTCAACCCAAATTGGGATCTGCGCAGCGAGATGTCTGTTTACATTAGTTTTAAATTTCTGCATGTCAGTACCGTCGGGGAAACAGGAACAGGGAGGGAGTTCCAGAGGCCAGCAGCACGAGGAAAAACCTATTGGAGTAGAAAGCTCTCCGGCATCTGGGGACCTCCACAGTGAATGGATGGGATTTAGTTGATTGTCGAGTTTGTCTAGTGAATGCTACATCGCGGCGATGGGACAGGGACTGGAGCTTGGATGACAGTGAGGGACCTATTAGGTTGGCGACTCTTTTTTTGACCTTGTCAAGGAGGGAGAAACTAGTAGATGATGCACCAGCCCAGATGTGGCAACAATACTCCTTGCATGGGCGGATGATGGCTTTGTAGAGATACAGGATAATGTCAGGTGTGATATGCCGTAAAAGGAGAACCCCAGGTAAACCCTTAAGTTAATCCTGATCTAACATGCCAAATAGTCATATAAATTATGTTTTTTTAGACTTCACAATAAAGCTAAAAATCGATTCCGTCTATATTCCGAAACCCAATCTTAAATTGGAACGCTATATTATTTAAGTTGTGAAAATGCCTTTAATGTTAGGGTTACATAATTCCAGCTTTAATAGAAACGATAAAAAAATAATCAAGTTTTTTTAATATTTGTTCATCTCATCAGAATAAGCAATTCCTTGTCTTTCTTATTTTACGCTGGTTTTACCTTATCTTCTTCGATTATTTCAGGTTCTTGTGATTTCGAAGATTGGAATAACTGTGGCTGGAAGGATCAGAGTACCGGACGATTTGAATGGCAGAGTCACCAAGGGAAATCTCCCGGAAAAGTGGGCCCTCCAAGAGATCATACTACCAATTCCACAATTGGTAAGAACCACTTTTTATGCACATATGCATTTATTTCTGATATCATTTTTTATGATTATGACTTATTATTACTGCAGTTTCCACAGCAGTCGTTATCAGTGACTTATCGCTGATAAAACCAGTGGCTGCAAATCTGACTCACAGGAAGACTCTTCAGGTTTCCAGTCATCCATTTAATTTCCTTATTATTAGAACACATTCTATGTTCTTCGCCCAACCGTTTCCAAGAAAAATGATTTCGCTATGTTTTTTTTTGCTATCTTTTATGAAATTAACACTTAAAAAATACGACGCAGCAATGTATAGAAGCTATCGTCTGTCAACGTTCGCCTCGACACCTCTCGGGTGTTTACGTAACATGCGCGAACGCTGCCCACTCCGGAAACGGGTTTTTTTTCGATATCAGAACTTCAGCGGCCATTCCAACATTTGATTACTCTCTGATTATTCGAACGCACAGAAAGTTCTATTTCAAGAAAGAGAGAGAGAAAGACAGAGAAAAGAGAGAGAGATGGGTACACGCTATTTGATTAATAACATATAAACAACACATTCTCTGAGATTTATGGTACGAGTCGTTCAAAAATGATATATTTACTTTGATTTTTTTTATTAAAACGTTTTTTTTTTAATCTTAGAAATTATGTTTTAAAGCTTTATTGAATCAAGTAGTAGTAGTATTAGTAGTCCTTACGATAGTGGTAGTAGTAATATCAGTATGAATAGTCAACACGTTGCTGGTAGTAGTTATTGTTGATGTTATTATAGCAGTACGAATAATCGACTATCGTGGTAGTAGTTATTGTTTCTGTAGTAATAATAGAACGAATAGTTGTATTGTTGGTATAAATGTTACAGTATTAGTACGGACATTTGTGTTACGTGGTCGTAGTCATGGAACATTGTTTAATTTAAAAAACAATTGATTTAAAAGTTATGTAAAAGCTATGTATTTATAATTCCGTGTTTAATTTGTTTCTATTCTTTTTTGTAAAAAGTAAATCACACCAAAACGACCCACTCTTATTTAAATCAATAATACGACATCTTTTTAAATATGGTACGTATATTTGACAGCAAAGTCCAAAACACAGCTATTTGTATGCCTAATCTGCATAACTGTTGTGTTTGTATTACATGTATTTATGTTAACAAATAGTGAAATTTCTCCTTTTCTTACAGGAAAATACATGATGGTTCTAGGGGCTTATGGCATGTTCAAAACACATGCCATTTTGGAGACGCAACCTTTTGGTGCCACAGGACCTCATTGTCAAGTGGAATTTTATGTATATATGATGGGGCCTGGAGTTGGTAAGCACTTGATTTCGAAGTTTCACGTTCTGTTAATTGATCATGAACAGTTTACCTTATCTAAAATAAATTCCAACGTGATTATTTCCATATTACGTAAAACTTATTTTTCTTTAAGGGTAGAAACGTATTTTAATATGATATAGTATAAATGTATACTTACATGATATTCATGTGTCTGTTTACTTGCCTGTTTCTCTCTAAGTCTGTGCATCGGCTGAGACATTTTAGACTGTTAGTTCAATCTTCTTACAATAGTCGTGAGTCGAAGTATTTTGCTCAGTCTGTAAGACACTAGCTAAGGACATTGAGCTCAACGGTTAGCACCCGGGGCTTTAATAAACATCATGTTTTATCTTGCATAAAAGTAAGTGTTCTCTTTGTTAGTTCTATACTACAGTTGTATATTTCTTCCATGTTTCATTTATTATGTTGAAATAAAATTATATACTTGCTTATGGAGGACTTTATATATATATATATATATATATATATATATATATATATATATATATATATATACATATTTACAAATAAATATTAAATAATTTTTACCTACAGACGGTAGCGTTTCAAGCTCATTGCTCTCATCAGTGTAGGAAAGTAACAATTCAGACGGTCGAAAAGTGCGCACCTGGTTCACGGAGTCAGCCTAGAATCTGCAAGCAGTCGCCATATCCATTCGGCCACCAGTAACTGTCACGCAATTAAGGGAACTTAAGATCTATATTTACGTAGAAGAGGGTACAGATAGAAGACTTGTCGAGAGTGTTATATATATATATATATATATATATATATATATAGCGCATATCGTAAATTCGTTAATAAAACGATAAAGTGTTCGTTTCTAGGTCTTAAATAGCTAATATAAAATATTTTATTTTAAACCTATACATTACAGTGACTGTTAAGTGTACAGGACGTTCATCGGTCTGAACATTCTAGTTTATTACTTTTTTAAGCAATAACCATTTAATTTTATAGTTCAGGTTACAAAATATCAGCTTGATTTACAATTATATTAATTTTACAGTTTTCTACTGACGCTCGTCTTAATTTTAGATCGCATGATTTGAAATCGGTTTGTGTATTTAATACAATCAATCTTTGTGTTAACAAACGGTGTATTCATCTATTGAAGACTATTTAAATGAATACTGCAACACATATAGTTAAAAGATATCTTATATGATATGTATATAATATAGAAATACATGTTTTCAATCTCATAAATACTATTGATCTTTATTTTATTTGCTATTGAATTTCACTAAAAGGTCTTACACCCTTTCCAGGAGAGATCCGTTTGAATGTGATTGATCCAATTACGGAGAAAGTAAAGAGAAGGGTGGCTAAAGTGACTGGAAACCAAGGTGGAGAATGGAAGAAGATAGTAGGAAAAATTGGTGCCCAACCGGCAGGATTTGCTGTAAGTAGAGTTAAACTTATCTATGCAATCATGACTTATTCATTTAAACAAGTGACTTCATTGGCTCGAGGTGTGTGACATTGAGGAGATTAATCAGTTAAAATGCTACAATATTAAAATTACGATGAGGATTTCTAGATTTTTTTCGAATACATTTTTATTGTGTGAGCGAAGGACATCGAACCATATGATGTGAAACAGCTGATAACCAACACCTGTAGTTTGTTTACCTAGCGAACAATCATCACTAAGGCTAATTTTAGTCTTGCTTTTACGGGTGTGTTTAGAGTTTTATTTAAGGGTCTATTGGATGAAAACATTCATCTAACTTAATAAATATGGACTCGTTTTGAATTTTAAAGGGAAGTAACTCTGCCCTGCCCTTATATTGCTTGTCTCAAATACATTTTGAGAACAGTTACGTCCTTTGCATTCATTTCGAATAGAGAAGAGTTCAATGGACGTGCGGCGTACAACGGCTTCAATTAATGTCCTCATTATAAAAGTAAATCTGTTCAGTCGTAAATATGTATATACCTATTATTGTTTATTTATACTTAATATTTTTCATCGAAATTCATTTTCATGTATTCGTCTTATATCTCACAACATCACTTAAATAACCTACACGGTTGCATAAACTGGCGACGAGGATGAGATGTCTCAAATTACTTCAATTTATTTGTCAATTTTTTTCCATAAGTCGTGAAAAATGGCCATACATTGTTTTGTTTTTTTTCAAATAAATGTTGTTTTTTGTTTTTTTCGCCCGGTTTATCTAATCCTCTATCAAATAGAAGATCAGTTCAACCATAATCATGGTGCAGTAAGTCGCACGTTTAAACCTAAACAAAAAATATTAGCAAAATACTATATGAATGGAAATGGGAAGCGGACACAAGGTTATATCTTGCGCCAAACCGCAAATATCATTTATAACGTCAATGTTTGGGTTCGACATTCGAATAAATTGAGACGCTCGTTCTAACAGAACACAACATGCAGGACACGAAGGATGATACTTTACCACTGGTGATACTGTTAGATACATTTGATTTGCCTAAACAACGCGCTTCAGTCATCCAAAATATATTATCTGTTACTCAATTGAAGACATTACCAAAGAGGAATGTTCGCATACGGAATCGTGCTAATCAAATGCAGGTCAGACCAGCATGAAAAGCATGAAGCTCAAAGGAGAGGTGTTAGATGAAACTAGATTCATTGAAATACATAAATCTTGAAACATTTGGTATAACTCCACCTTGTTCTACTTGCCTCAAAGATAGTTTCGTAAGCGTTACGTCCCTGGCATTCATTTCGGATATAGCAGACTTCAAGGAACGTGCGGCGCACAGCGGTTTCAAATAATAACCCTACTATAAAAGTAAATCCTTCTTTCAGTTGTAAATAGATTAATAAATATTGTTATTGATTTATACCTTAGACTCTTCATCTAAATTAATTTTTATATATTCGTCTTATCTCGCACAACATCACTTCAATAACCTACACGGGCACATTAGGATCATGACAAGAATTCTTAATTTTCTTAAACGCCAGATACTTACAAAATGCAACATATTTTGGGTCCATAAATGTTTATAAGTATTATTAGTAGTAGTGGTATCATTTTTACTTTTCAATCTCTATGACATATCCGGAATTGCAAGGTCATATTATCCCAAATGTAATACAATTATTTCCAATACTTTTAGACACTAGTGAAGGCTATAGGCGGTTATTAACATTGTTAGTAGTATTATAAGCAATGGTAGTTGTAACAGCATTTATTATATGTCAAGAGTTTTTCATGGCAAACTTGATGCAATTCTGGCAAGTAATCTGGAAGTGCCTAACTCCAGATTCAATCTTCTACCTGTCTAAGAGTCAGATACGTCATAAGATAGGAATACTGCTGCCCCATTTAGAGAAGTGTCATACCGAGCACTCCTTTCTGCCTTGACAGAGTAAAACATTGACTTTGAATCCCGTAGAACTGAATGTTTTCTCTTCCCTACAACCTCTTCTCAGAGAAGAGACGTTGTTACTCTATCTCTACTTTATCGTTACTTCAATGGAACGTGCCCGGCTGAGCTCCAGTGGTTGGTTCCTACTTGTAAGACCTTCACAGCAAGAGCTCGTCCTGCTGCAGGTTGATTTTGAAAAGCCAGTGCACTAGGATAAACGCACTTACCTACAAAAAAGTTATGAGCAGCCGCGTCAGTATTGCCCGGATATAAGGTAACGTCTGGGATAGTGAACCTCCTAGTACTAAACAAAACCATACATCAGCCCGTCAGCAACAAAGTCAGTGTCAGACTGATTGCTGAGGACATATACAGGACTGGTCAATTACTGTCAGATTTGTCAGGTTACGCGAGTTCCAACGATGATTTATGTAAAATTTGATACAATTCTGTAGATCAACTTTTGATCCTATGAATGATCAACGGACAGACAGACTGACAAACAGACAGAAAAATATATAAATTATGATATAGATTACTAGTTTTTGCTTAAAATTCGCGGGTTCAGCTGGACTTATTAATGTGAACAAAAGCAGTTGAAGTTTAAATGGAACATAAAAACCGATATTGAGTTGCGAGATGAAGTCAAATCATTACTAGTAAAGTGAGAGAATCATTTGTTTTATATTTGTATTGCTTACTAGTTGTCCCTATCCGGCGTCGTCCTGGTTACAGTGAAATCATTTTGTTTTTTAATTTTTATTTGTTTGCACGTTTTTAAACGTATACAGAAGAAAAAAAGATACAATTTTAATTCTAAATCAGACAACTTCCATCATATTCCTCAATGTAACTTATGAGTTATCCCCTTGCTTATTTTTTATTTTTACAGGATTATTTAAAATGGTTCATATCACTGGTCGTTTTGGTCGGAATGATATTTTTTTTTAATAAATTCTAGCAATGCACGTTATTAGCGTGCCAATAACATGTTATAACAATAAAAATTAAAATTGGTTTTTCAAAAACACATTTTTATTTGTCAGCTTAAATGCTATTTAGCTCGTCGACAAGATAACTTTATATATTAGATTCTGTAATACAGATTTATTTTCATACTTTTTTGAACACTTCTTATTTTGTAAAAGGACGAATATTCTATAGCTAATTTCTGGCTATTTATATACAGTTCGCTACATACTACTGTGTGCCGTCGTATTAGCACTAAAAAGGTTTTCCTGACAACATTTTATCTTACATAACCCGTTTCACAAATTGAGAACATTCTTTCTCGTGAATAACCTGCGTAGTTTCCATGATACAACTTTAAACTTATGAAGTGTTAATGATTAAAACTAACACATCTATCCTTAAAAACATCTCTTTCAAGAACGACCACAACGTTCTGAACTTGTTTCGAAGTTAAACATAAGCACATAAGTTTATTAACTCGATTTATTCTTGATAAAAAAAATCATCCATAATAATTTGTATTATGCTTACCAAGACGGCTGGGGGCGAGAAAATCATACGTTACAAGAAAGTTTTTTGTGTGTCCAGCCGACAGTCGGTCGAGACCAATTCTGGAAAAAAGGTGTAGGGTTGCTGTTATTCCAAAGTCTCTAGTCTATTCTATTGTTTGATATACATGGCGGAGCACGATAGAGATCGGTTCAAAAGTTAATTTTATAACCACTTTTACTTCTATTTCCTAACTTATAACACCTGGTATTCACAAGCATGCACCAATCTAAATACTGACTCGGTTCAACGTTGCTTAACTTGCGTAATCTCACTGGAGCTAGTTTTCTAACGTGATTTAGCCATAGGCTATACTAGGGAAAGCTATGTGTCAGGTGATATTCAGAAACTCAATTGACATTATCGGAAACTTGTAGAGCGAAATATTTTTCTCTCGTTCGATCTGAGAGTTCTGATTATACTTTTCGGCAACAGCAACGTTACACGTCACTGACAAAACAATCTGGAAATGAAAGAGTCTATAGGAAAAGACGGGTTCAAGCCTTTGACATTTTGTATGTTTGTTCTTTTTTCAGTTGCAATTTAATGCTTTACCCAATCCTATAGAGATCGTTACCAGAATTGACACGGATATGGCGATCGATGATGTAACGTTACTTAATTGTGGACCGGGATCTGGATCAGGTAAGTCACTGCGATTCTTTTCCTATGTTTCACACTCATAGTTCGTTTGGTTGGTTTTCTTTACGTATTATCAAGCCTTTTATTTTTATTGAATATAGAAGCTAGTCAATTTAGTGTAAAGGCTTAAAATGTTTCATTATTTATTCATGGTGCAAATTTCTGTTTGGTTTTGATGATTGCTGGGTTTCACTGCATGACAACGTTTGTTACATCATTTTATGCACCTCAAAAACATATTTGTATACGAATGGGTGGTAGATTAATCTGTTTTGTAGGCGTAGTTTTTGTAAATTAAACATAATATATTTAACTCATAAAGGAATACGTGACAAATAATACCACTCCAAACAAGAGTTTAGCTGAGATTCTAACAACAAACGTGTGACTCCACACTTCCTAATGTTTTTAAATTCGGGTCTCACCACCGAATGCAATTTCAGATAAAACCCAAGAGCTTAAATCATATTTCTGTCGTTGTACTTTATCCTGGACTTTATCGATCCGGTGGTCCCGTTAAAACATGAACTATTTGAAAAGAACTACTAAAATGTTATTCTCTCTATTTAAAACATATTCTCTTTAGTTTTAAATATATTTTTCTCTTTATAGCAAGGAACAATTTGGGAACTTTGTGAACTGTTGAGTCACTATTTAGTTACCATTACTCCCGTGTCAACTCTGATCAGAAGTGGTTGTACCTTTAATGGCCCCATATGTAGGTTAACTAGAATCTGTTGTGGATATGACATGCAATTGCATCTGCTGAAATGCTGAAATAAGGGCAGATGATTTTACAACGAAATGAACCCCACAAAGAAATTTTACTAAACACGTGTTCCCATGAGGCAAACGTGTATACTAGCAGAATGGAAATCAAAATGATGCACTGATTCCCGATGTTGACAGTTTGCTCAAAGTGCAGCGTTGTTAGGTTCTATTTTGTCGTTTAGTTTACTTTGTCTAATAACAAGAGTATCCTCTCAGTCAGGGTGACATGATAGGCATAAAGTAGACTCTTAACCTTTGATAAGAGGTAAAATAATACACTTGATATATATCAAGTAGGTATTGCACTGTCACGTGACCCTCATCTGACACGTGTATAATCATTATCTCACTAGTATAGAGAATGTGTCCTGTTTTTCAGAATAAAATACACACTTTAAACAAATTCGGTTTTGAAAATCATCTGAAATTTTTCACAGTCGTCCTCGTAAACTATAGATTACCGTACATATTGGAAGTGTCGAGCAGATTTCACCTTTGTATGAATCAAAATTTCACTAAGATTTAGATTTGTTCTATTAGACAGTATCTACATGCCAGATTGTATGATGAATTTGCAAACGCATGTTTAAAACTGTTTATTCTCTTTCATGTCCATAAATGAACAATGTGCTATGTTTAATGCTTATAGAGAACATTCCTGAAGTAGGTTTCTAATTATTTGTTATATTTCATTTTTTTTCTGTTTCATAAAGTTCACGGTACCATAATCATGCAGCTACATTTGATTGTCTTGCATGTAGTCTTACCAATTGCAAGTGCTTCGAGTGTGTTTTCACTGCAATACTAAATCTTTGTCTGGGATCTCCATGATTTTCCACTCTTTCACACCTTTAGAATATTGCAGTTCTCTTGGTAATCGTCCAAGTTTTATTCTCAACAATTCTCCCACCTATCTGAGACTCTTATGCATTAGTATAGCCCCCATATATCGTTGTCCAGCTTATTATAGTATACTCAATGGTGACCTTGTCTTATTAGATTGCATTCATAATTTTCCTGAGATGATGCATAATGTAGCAATGGGTCATTTTCACCTCAGTGCAGTGTATATTCTATGTGTCTATTCTAGAGTAAAGAGGATTACTACTCGGTAGGAGTTGCCCTTTACTCTGATGGTAACATGTCGGTTTCTCCATCGTTTCTTCTGACGTTTCCTGTAAGCTGTGCCTGCTTTGTTTATCCGAAGTATGATTCTTTTTCGAACTCAGTGCTTTCCAAGGCTATTATTGTATTGTAAGTATTCAGTATTCATGATGTTAATCTTCAAGATGAACTTCGTTAGAAAATATTTCATATTTGAATTTTAAATATTCGATTTGAAATATTATTTTCTTCTTTCTTCATGCATTTCTTTTTTGTACCTCTGGCGATCAGATTATAGCAATTAATGAATCCATGATTCAATAAATCAAACATAGATGTAGTTCCTACTCAGGCACAAGGTAAATATATGCATCAAAATAATCTAATAGATCGATACACGTGCACGTTGTGTAACATTATTTTTTTCTATTTGCTCGATTTCTCATGTAGTTACCTCAACACGGTCGGTAATCAGCAAAGCCGTAACCTCAAAACCAACAACGATCAGCAAAGCGGTTACCCAACCAATATCAAAAACGACGCCAGCAGTTGAAGTGAAATCAACACCAAAAGTTCGCCATGTGTGTGGGAACGATAGTTTTTCCTGTCCGTCAGACA
Organism: Sepiola atlantica; assembly: GCA_963556195.1. NCBI lineage: Eukaryota > Metazoa > Mollusca > Cephalopoda > Sepiida > Sepiolidae > Sepiola > Sepiola atlantica. The sequence goes on along the minus strand of OY744518.1, from coordinate 60,047,001 downwards.
ACCATATTTGTTTTCCGTTAGCTTTCCTATGCGACGGCCATCCAGACTGTCCTGACAATTACGACGAAATCGATTGCAGTAAGTGTAATTGTTACATATGACTTGTTAGTCATTTATTTCTTCAAAAATGTATTTATTATGACTGTTGAGGATCTCTTATCTTAATAAATAACCCCATTTCAATATTAATGAAAAATACACATGAAAATCAAATATACAAGTAGCTACAAACTCATAGAATGTGTAAACATTTCACTCAATTTAAAGCATTTCATTCAATATAACTAAAATTATCCTTATAAATATTAGCATTTTACCAATTATATTTAAAATACCAGCGGGAATCTGTGGAAATTCCATGGTTCTTTCTACATCAATATGTATAATTCACTGTTAATGATAATATTCCTTTCCAAATAATAAATGTCTGTCCTGATCATTACTATTAAGAAAACTATGCTTCTTTTTTCTTTCGTAAAATAATAATCTTAACATAATAATCTTTAAATAAATAAATAAATAAAACAAATATGTCTTCTGCATATTTATTTAAAATTGTAGCAGAACAATGAATATTCTGTGTCTTATTACCACACAAAAAATTGTAACTTAAATATTACTCAAATTAATAAAACGAACGTAAACTTATTGAATAGTATCTATTGAAAATTGTACCGACGGAATGACATAATCTGATTTTGGAACAATTGATTTTAAAATGAGTAAAGTCGGAATTTTGACCAATCAACATCTCGGATGATTTTTTAAATTAAAGGTGGTAACGTACGTAAAAACATGAAATTCTTTCAAATGAGTAAAGTCGGAATCTTTACCTTAGAGACATCAGATTAAGCACATATCAAGATCTCGGATGATTTTTTAAATCAAAGATGGAACATGACATTCTTTAGCGTATTATTATGTTGATATTGTTAAAGTAAAGTGTAAAATTGTATTTGTTATGTGCACCTATTCGTCTTTTCTTGTAATTTTTTTTGTTTGGGTCGAATTATATATTTTCTACATTTTTCTTGATTTGTGTGATTGTTGGGTACCTATGAAAATTTTCTTCTAAAGATAGTTTAGTGCTTTTTTGAAAGTTTATAGTTAATTGTATGACGTTAAAATAAACACTGCTATGAAACAGCTGTAAACAATAATAATACTTTTGTGTGTGCTTTCTATTTGAAACTTGATTTGAAAAATGATTTAAATTATCAATATATATATATATATATATATATATATATATATATATATATATATATATATATATATATATATAGTAAGTTTTGAAAATATATTTATGACAATTAAGCTACACGGAAGCTTCCGCGGTTCATTCCCGTAGGGAATCGTCAGGCTGTATAGCTTAATTGCCATAAATATATTTTCATAGCTCTACTTACGTATTGCACACTATTGAAGTAAATACTAAAAATTGATACATAAAAGTGTATATCTCTTTATAACATTTTATGTGGATATATGAAATAATAACACACACACACACATATATATATATATATATATATATATATATATATATATATATATATATATATATATATACACACACACAATTTCACTCTTTACACAGATCTTACTCATAAAAATTATAAATCACTCTACTTTGAATATAGTCAATAAGATTAAAATTTGGATTAAAGTGACATTGATCTACTTTCAGTTTAAACACTTTCGCACTATTAATGGAGTATATTTCAAAATGAATTAAAAATAGTTTTAAAATATGAGGAAGATAAACGCTTAATACTTATTTACAATAATTTAGACTTACAATTTATCTATAATAATTTACAATAATTAATATTAAATAAAAACTTTATTTTTTTATATAGATTTATAATGTGCCGATCAGGCTTTTCTTTTCTGGTTTTATTTGGGTGAAGCGTTTACTTTTACTGACATCCCTGTCACTTCTATATGATACTCTTTCAATGTATTAATTTAAATCTATAGAAAATAAGATGCACATTTTCCACCGTTCCTACTGAATGTTTATATTACTACCGTTCTTGTTTAATAGAATACATTGGTAACGTTGGATAGACGTTCTAATAAATATGTAAAAATGTATCTTTTTGTTTTTTTCAGTAATTTGTCCTGAAGATGAAATTTATTGCGCCTCGGAACGTGGATGCATCGACGCCCGTCGTTGTGATGGCAATCCGGAGTGTCCAGATGGTTCTGACGAAACTGCTTGCGGTAGGATTATTTCTTCTTTTCAAGATTATTACTTAAAATTAACTAAAATTGTGTTGGTTAATTCACATTTATGGACAATCTAACATTTATTTGATGCTGGAACACAATGTTTACAGCAAACAATTCATTAGCTCTGCCAAAGAGGGTTATGTTTCCGGTCGAATTTGTAACTAGATATAGATATACAGTCCATATTTACCAATTAGAAGATTGTAACTTCTTTCTCATCTCTACAGAATGTCGCGATGATTTTTGCGCCAACGGAGAAAAGTGCAGGATGAAACATGGCGTACCAAAATGCCTGTGAGTAATCTTTTCGATTCTTTCTTTTATTTGTTAGTCATATTTTATTAAAACAAATAATGTAGATTTATTCAATAGTTAAAGTTAATAACATTATACAACTTGTAACTAGCGAACCTTTTTTTTCCCTCTCGTCAATCAGATTCTTACTCAGTTTAATAGTGTCGACAACCATTGTTAATTTTATGCGTGTTTACAATTTTCGACAACAGCAAATCAAAATAATTTGGTGACCCTACAACTGACCTTCGACGTCCAATCCATTTTCGGGAAATTCCTCATCTAACTATCTGCACACATTATTCACAAAATGTGATGGCGTCAAAACACTGTTGAAACCACATATCTCGTAGAATTACTGATGATTTATAATCTAGGCGGATCTTGGATTTACTTTTAGCAGCCTCGTAACTCTCACTTACTTTATTGTGTCCTTTAGTCCTTACATTTCACGAGTGATGTTTCTGACAAAGGGGGAAGAATTGCTGTTTTCTGGGTCAGAATCTATCCATATAACACTTATCGTTCGCTGGGTTTTGACCTTGAAGTAGTATCTTTTAACTCATTACATCAATTGGCTTCATGTTTTGTCTGGGGCTATTTCCATAAAAAATATAAATGTTACTTACATAATTAAAACTATATTAAAAATTAAAAAAATTCCATAGTAACGTATATATGAGTTAAGATCTTCTTATCATGCTGTCTATTTTCCAGGTGTAGTTTTGAACATTGCAGTATTCATATAATAGTGTTTACTAACAAAACGAGTCTTATAGATTTCATAAAATTATTTTATTTATAAAATATTTATGTAGCATTTCTGTAGCAAAGTATATTTTCGGAGCAAAATATGTTTGTATAAATAAAAATAATGTTATAATATATATATATATATATATATATATATATATATATATATATATATATATATATATATATATATTATAATACATTCATATATATATATATATATATATATATATATATATTATAATACATTCATATATATATATATATATATATATATTATAATACATTCATATATATATATATATATATATATATTATAATACATTCATATATATATATATATATATATATATATATATATATTATAATACATTCATATATATATATATATATATATATATACATATTATAATACATTCATATATATATATATATATATATATATATATATATATATATATATACATATGTTTAAATATTTGTATGTTCAATTCTAAAATACTTAACCGACCATTATAAATTTCGGAACACAACTGCTAGGAGGAATGAGTTTAAATGTGGGCTATATTTACTTTTTATCTAGTCTCATGCAAAAGGGGTAAAAGAGCCGCTTGTACAAATTCAGATATCTCCGATAGGTTTGAAGTTTTAATAGTAGGTATTAGACATCAATTAATAAATTCCCCAAATGTCAAGTTCTTTGGAGTGTTTATTTACCTCCTCTCAAGGAGGTTAGGCACAAGACCAGTTTGATCTTACTCCCACAAGGTAAGATGTGACCCAAGGTCGGGTCGGGAAAGTGGGACTTGAAAAGCCAGCGCCCGAGAAGGTGAGCACTCTCGCCATTAAAAATTGCCTGGGCAACCCCGTCAGCATTCCCCGGTAGGGGCGCCTCAAGCAGAAAGCAATAAACTTACTCCTCCCCAAAGAGGGAAGGCAAAGTCTGGGAGGGTGGCCCTCCTAGAACTGCACAGGACACACCCATAGACCGGCAGAATAAAGCCCCGAAGGCCAAGACGATACCAGTCTATGGGGTGCAGTATCCATCGGATTCTTTGGAGTATGTTACATATCATTATATCTTGATTTTACTCTTCGTCAAGGGTTATAAAATTTGTGAAAAATTTATCTGTTTTGGAAATTAATTTTACCCGTCCTGTGACTTGTATTCTACTAGTATATATATATATATATATATATATATATATATATATATATATATATATATATATATTAATTGATTAAGTTCAAATGTGTTAATAAAGTGAACATGAACCAAGTTTTTCAAGTGTGTTCAATACCAAGTAGAGCATGACGTAAGACTATAATATTGTTTATGTAATTTTATATATAAATATATATATATATATATATATATATATATAAATATGTATATATAAATATATATATATATATATTCCATATATATATTTACAAGTTGTGTATACCTATCACACCTACACACATGATATTGTTTCGTGATAAAATATTTTCTGTTCATTTCAGATGCAAAGAGAAGAACGTGAATTTCAGATGTATTGGTATTATAAGCGAACGACAGTCATCAGGAGGAAGCAACAGTGAGTTACATATTTGCAAGATGTGTTCCGACCTCGTGTGTACACCTCGTTGCAAGGTCACGTTAAACACATCCTCATCGTATGTTCATAATATGAAACTATAGTATACATAACGAACCGCATGAGAATGAACAAAGATGAACCATTCCCAACTTTAATAGAAGAAACACACACATTTAAATTGTTCCCAAAATGTAAAGAAACAAACAAATATCTATATCATTTAAGGAATCAGAACTTTGGAGGAGTGTCCTTGCCGAACTTTTTTTTATATAGATAGAGGTGATTCATGCCCAATATCCAAGTTAAAAACCTTTGTTAGCAATTTGTTTGAGATTCAGACACTTTTTGACTGGACTACAAGGGGTTACATTAGTTGAGATATCGAGTAAGCCTGAGTCGATAATTTAAGGGATATGAATTATCCACGCGTCTGAAAAATCGTCATCAAAACTTCTTCACTCAACTACATCTAGGGACTTCAACACTGAATTGATGTGATTTAGCTGATTGTCAAGTTAGTCGAGTGTATTTACGTCGATGGGACACAAGAACAGCTAGTTCATCGGAGCACAATCCATTAAAGTACTTGTAAAACAGGCACAGGGATGCAGTATTGCGGTGAAGGGACAGGGGCTGGAGCTTGGTGGATAGTGAAGGACCTATTAGATTATTGACTCTTTTTTGGAGTTTGTCTAAGCGGGGAAGACTAGAGGATGAGGCACCAGTCGAGATGTGACATGTATGGGCGGATGTGGCTTTGTAGAGATATAGGATAGTGTCAAGTGTGATAAGTTTTCTAGCATGGTAGATGGATCCCACTTTCTTTGCAGCAGCCTTGGCAATGTCTTTTATATATTTGTTCCAATTTATGTTACCTGTGAATGTTAGGCCGAGGGGTTTGAACACTGGACTCTTAGGTAGGGGGTTAGTTGTCATGACAAACTGATTTAATTTTAAGATATCTAGGTCAAAATCACGGAAAAGGTGAAGGTCACACTTTGGGCGATAACTTTGATTCGATTCATCCTAGTAAGTCACTCCTAGTTCATATTGTAAGCAATTATGTTCGCGTCCTATATGACTTTGACCTTGACTTTTTACCTTGACATTGAAAAGAATTCGCTCACAGTCGAAATTTTGATGTAATTTAAACTTCCGATGTTTCGAAATTTGATGCATATATCTGATTCTCTTTGATAACTGTAGGGACCATGCAAAACTTCAGCCTGATCAGATAAATCGTTTTTGAATTGTCAACGTTTCCACGGGATAACTTGTGGAATACAATGTGGAGGAGTAAGGCTCAGATGTTGGCCCATTCATACGTTGCCAGGCGGAGATATATAGTCTCACAATTGACTTATGTTTTGATATTAATACAATTCTTAAGCAATGTAACTATTTTATCTCAATTTTAAAGTAAACGACTTATAAATAATGTATATTTACTGTGTATTTGTTTAACAGAAGTATGGAGGATACCTGTGGGAATCATCGTTTCATTGATTTTGATCGCAATTGTCGTCGGTGCCTTGTACTTCCTGTGGTTCAAACGAAATCGGTAAGTAGAAACGAATATTGTATCACTTTTGAATACTCAGCTTCTTTTTATTAGTTTTGACGTGTTTCTTATTGCTACAGAATTACCCTCTCCTAGTGTTAATTACATATATACGCATAGTACGGAGTTTTGTATGGTCAACACCTGGACATTTTAGTGGCTAACTAGTGGCTCTAAATTAATCGTTGGATATTGAAAGCTATTTATTTCAAACTATGCTACATTAAATTGCCCTCTAAAACAACCTTAGGATGTAAATAACCGAACCACAGAACACAGCTAAAAAGGAACCAAACGCGAGATCAGTTCGAATTGCGTTAGCCAAAAAATATGCGTAGGTGTATGCTGTCCATGTATTGGACACAAGCATATGAAGCGATTGAGAGAGAGAAAGGTGGGAGTGGAGAGGGATAAAAATAGAGAGTGATACGTCACTGTTTCGTTAAACTATCGAAACCAGATCTGATAATATTCATTGTAGCTAACGATGCCCGATGACATTAATTTAAATATAAAGAACTCAATGTCTATGTGTATGTTTGTATGCGGTTGGTGTGTTGATTATAGAAACGAAAGGTTAGATAATCTACATAAAATCTAAAAGTGTATTCTTATGTAAAATTTACCGGGGGAGACGATGGAAGTTTTACTGAATGTGTAAGTGCACTTTTAAGGGTGATATGAGGGCATAACACTTCAAATATATACTGTTTTATGAAATTTAAATCATGTATAACATTTTTGGGAAAAGACAATGGAAGTGGCCCCGAATCTCTAAGTGACCTGTAACTTACGGGAGCTATGGGAGCGAACCTCGTTTAAAACTTCAAATATATCCTATCCTCATGAAATTTATATCATACGTGTGAAATTCAACAGGGACAAAAATGGAAGTGATCAAAAAATTTTACGTTATTCTCTATGTGCCGAATATTAACGTGCCACCACCTCTAAGTGACAAATTGAAACAGAGCCCCTTTAAACTTCAAATACATATATCCGATTCGAATGAATTTGAAACCATATGTATAATACACTAACTCAGAGAGTTTTCCAACATTTTAGCTTCTTCCGACTATATTAACTGTCGGAACGGGATGAAAGAGGCAGCAAAAACAAAGGAAGTAATATTGTGTTATAAGCATAGTGAAAAAGTATATAGTAGTAACCCTCATTCAATTCCGAGCAACGTCGGATCTTCTTGCTAGTTCATTATTTATACACGTTTTTGTTTTTAACTAGTAGAAATATCTGAATAACACATCGAGAAACTATTGGGTGGATGTAAATACTATTACATGTTTGAAAAAGTTATGAGATTAGTGTTACCGTAAAGCTGCTAATGTCTTTTAAGCGCGACATATTTATTACAATAGATATTATAGTTAATGGCTACTAGTATTTGAAAATAGAGCCCAATTCGTTTAAACGGCGAAATATTACTTCCGGTGTAGAGCATAATAAACCCACCAATGTAAATTCAGTTATCCCTATTTACTTGATCCCCACGAGGGCAGATTTAGACACTAGGTTGTTAATGTGGAGAAAATATAGCCCTCTCAAAAGGAACACTCTGGATTGAGACAACAATTTAAATTGCCTCAGTCTAGAAGTATTTCTTCATTCACTGACGGAGAACAGAAATTATTGACTGTAGTATCAGAGCAGATACGAAAGTTTGCTCCTAGCTAAAAGAAAATTAAGCTTTTGAGAAAGTGGCTTAGCATCCACACCTAATTAGCAAGGAGACCCTTAAAATAATTTGAAAAAACGCACTTCATTAATAAAATGCTCCCCACTCTCTACACTATTTCGCCGTTTAAATAAAGGAGTCGACTATTCAAATAATTGTATACACGAAATAAATGTGTCATTAACAATAATAAAGAGCAGCATGTATTTATAAATTCTAATGTTATAAATATGCGTAAAGGGGAATTGTTTTCTCATTTTCCATCATTATGATTATTTTAACTCATTTAGAATGCTTTCATTTTGATGTACACTATTTTATTACATACTATGAAACTGAGATGGTGACATATTGAAAGGGGCCAATTTAAATCTAAATTAGGTAACAAATATTGAATTCGGCAGACATTACAAATTACAATTTTAATTTTCAGCGAGACACTTTGAGATATTTTAATAGACGATTTGAGGAATGTATCAACAAATAGTTATTGGTTTTATAAATGTACACTTATTTGTAAAAGACAGTTACACAATTCATGCGTAAGGTACTATCATAAAAAACAATCCTCGGCGATTGTGCAGTATAGTTAACATGAAACAATCGGGTGAAAAGGGAAATATTCAACAAATAACTTTTACCAAACGCACTAAAAGTACATTTTCTACCTGCCTGCGTATATATTAAATATTTCGTTAACCCAAATTATACCCAAATTTAAACATGACTGACTACATTTTCCGGAAATCACCGAAGTCTTGATTGATGGACTTTTCGTTATTTAGACTGAACAAAACAAACAAATATAAAAAAAATAACTGTTCGAAACGCAATATAATTTACTTTTCTATCTAATTTAAAAGAGAAAATGAGAAGAAAAAAAAAGTTATCAGACTTCAGTGATTTCCGGAAACTGGAGTCAGTCATGGTGAAATTTGGCTGTAACTAGATCGTATTTTCACGAAAAATTACATTGAAATAAAAATGATATAAAAGACTTAAAAACACAAAAAGAAATACACAGGTAGGTAGAAAAGTAATTTTATTGCGTTTGGTAACAGTTATTTGTAAATATTTGTTTCCATCCCCGTTCTTTTCTGTAACCTATACTGCACAATGACCCATTTTTATAAACGCAAAACTATTTACCGTGATATAAGAATTTAACATTAATGTAAATGTTTTGAATAATTACCTTTTTATGTCAAAATGTGAGATATTTAGGCTGTCACCACAGTGCTAGTATATATATATATATATATATATATATATATATATATAAATAACTAATATCAAAATGTTTGTATACTTTTTCCTTCTGACCAACATGAATATAAATATCTTATTAATATTTTTTTTTTCAAATTTCATTTTTTTAACAGACAATATTCCTTTGATAGAAAAATCGAAGGTGAAGGAATTCCAAATCCTGCTTACGACTACGGCACGAATTTACCATCTGACGTAAGTCTCCATGTGTTTCTCTTGTAAACAGTTCACATTTGAATACATCTGTACCTTAGAAATCTCAAATTAACTCAGCAAGTTAAAACACTTGGGTTATTTTATTTATTCATGACGAATGAATCTCAAATTAACACAATCGCATCAAAAACATAAATGCAGTTTTAAAAATCTGAACTTGCAATTTAAAGTAGTAATACTCTTTGTTCTTTGAGCGGTGTTACTACAGTCGCTAGGTATGTAAATTCCCATCGTTACCTTGCTTCTACCGCTTGTACGAAGAAAAGTATTTGTGAAATTTCGTGGTAAAAATACGCTACTTAGCATTAGCATGAGAGAGTGAGTAACTATGATGAATACATTTACGTATTGTTTTCATAGGCAAAGACATTAAAAGTTATGTTTGTAATAGAAAAACAATCGCTTTGAACTAATGCCGACTTTGTATCGACTTTTTACAGATTATAAAAGTGATTACTTAGTTTTTTTAAATATTTATATAAGTTTTTTTTATAGGTTTTTTATATGCTAAAGAATTCCAGTATTCGTAGTTGATGTGACGATTTGTCTCTGCTTAATTTACAGTTAAATACGACAGATGATTTGGACCCACCGATATTTACGGAGCCAACTTGGGTAAGTGATGTTTGACTTTTGAGGGAATAAATATTAAAGAAAATTCTCTATTCTATTTTTTGTAATATATTTAATAGACTTGTATCAGACAAGGCTGTTCTTAATATCCAATGAACTGGTTGAAGTTGAGTAATTTAAAATTATAAGAAATATGTCAGATTTTAAAAGCATATTATTAATTGTAAAGAAAATATCGAAAATGTTAAGAATATGTTTACCTCCACCGTAAAGGTTATTCTTTCGGTTGAGTTTGTTGGTTTTTCACTGTGTTTGTTGGTTTGTTTGTGTACAGTGTAGCGTCTACATCTCTTGACCAATCGTCAATAAACTTGTTCAGGATATCGGTCAGAGTCTAACTCAGAACTGATTGAATTTGAGGATGTGTTGGTTCAAGGCCAAGATCTATCTCATGGAGAAAGTGGAAGTCATACTTTTGGCGATGACTTCGGTTCTGTTCGTCGTAGAGACTCGAACTTTGGTCCCTATTCTAGTCAATGATGTCCTGCATCTCATATGATCTTGATATATTGGGCAAGTACGATATTTTTACAGAATCTCGACTTCTGATTTTTCAAAGTGTTTATGTATGGATCGGATGCTCTTTGATAGCAGTAACCACCATTCAAAACTTTAGCCTGATCAGATGAACTATTTTGGGAGTTATCAACATTTCAATTTCAGAGATACTTTATACAATATGGAGAAGTAAGCCCCCAATAAGACGTTTGCCCATTATTAAGTATTCAGGCGCAGGTATGAAGTCTTACGACTGATTTATGTATTATATCGTAATGAAAATGTGAACATTTTTAAAACGGATTTAGTTCATACGATCAGCTGGTTAGTAGTTATAATCTTTAGATATGGTGGAAGTTTATGCTCACCGAGAACTTTATTAATATTATTCAGACTACTATACTTATCTTGGTTGTTATTTTTGAATGATGAAACCTCCTACCTTCTTCAGATTCATCGTTTAGAATTTGTGAACATTCTAGTCGAATTATAGAATATTTATGTCGAATGCGTTAACATAGTTACTGAATTTAGAACAGGCTTCTTTAACGGGGGTAAATTGTACTTATTGACCGGATAAAAGTAATGATTTCATGTTATTTTTAGCAATCATCGCCTGTAGTGAAGATTGAACCCTCAACCCCCAGAAAACTATCACTTAGAACTGTTTGTTAATGCTTTTATCAGTTAGGCTATGCATATACGTGTACAATAATAATAAAAACTGGAAAAAAGACTGGGAGAAATTGGAATCAAAGTGATCACTGAGACAATACAAAACACCGCAATGATCAAAACAGCTGCAATCTTAAGGAAAATATTCGAATGCGAAAACCAACCCGCATAAGCTACGAACGGTAACTAGTAACATGGATGTTACAACAAGAAGAAAAAAACAACGGGAACAAAACCACCACATGAACCTACGGAACAGAAACTGCAAGAAACTTAATAAACTACCCCCCCCCCCTCAAAAAAAATAAAAAATAAAATAAATAACAGTGATTGCACTAGGTTCGGCTGATACCTCACAGAATAGTCGTGAAGGGTCAGGGAGGAAAGGAAGGCCGAGGAAGGGGAGCACTAACCAGACCTCAACTGGGCGAGTGCGGAGAGTACTGGGACTTTAGGAGGGCTTATTTCCACCCAAATCCTTGAGGAGACCAATAGTCGTTACCAGATAGAAATCAATGGTAAACGGCTGTTACGATACCGCAACGTCATTTGCAATGGTTATCAAAAGAGGTGGAGAGTACTAGAAATCTAAAGAGGCTTGTTGTCACTCAGACTCCAGAGAACACTACCGGTTATTATCAATGAACAATCACTGACGATGACTTGTGTGAGGACTCCTAGTGAGTACAAATAATAATAATAATAATAATAATAATAATAATAATAATAATAATATCAGTAGTAGTAAATTTATTGTAATACGTAATAATACTACACACTCAAACAAGTTTAGTCGCATCAAAATCCATACTAGAATTGTTAATCTCGGCTGAAGCGCCATGAATATAACAAGCAAGTTTGAATTATCTAAATAAACCAAACAATTAATGTTCATCTCAAAGATTCCGAAATATACAAAACTATTTGCTTTTTTCTTCTTCTTTTTGCAGAGCAATACGAACCCAAATACTTTGGAGAATCCTTTATATTCAGGATCGTCGAATGGAGTCAGTTAAAATACGGAAAAAAGTTTAAAAACCTCATCAGCATCTTCATTGTAAAACATCTATATTGTAATTTTCTTTTGTCTATAAAATAAGCTTTCAATATTAAAATATGTGTGCTAAAATGTTGTTGTTTTGTTAATTTAGAGACTAGAGTCACATGTCGGATGTTTTAAGGATGTTCAACTAATACGGGACGTTCTAGCAACGTCAACATATGGTCACAGGACTGCTTCCTTTAAGATTACAACTATGCCGTCTGGAAATCCAATGTAAAAAAAATATATTTCATGGACCGCCCCAAAAGTAATCAAACGGAGTTCATAACATTAAACAATGCTAGTACACCCATAATGCTCCTCATGTTTCTGCTGGCATTAATTCCCATCTAATAAACTCTTATCCTCGAGTAACTTATTGACTTGATAAGCGCTGACCCCGAAAGTAAAAAAACGAATACAAATAAAGACCATCATGGTACCGTCGTGAAATGTTGTAGCTGAAGAATTTCACACATCGAAAATGAATCAGGGAACTTTTTTTCACTTAATAATTTGTGGAAGGTAACTATTGGGATCGAGGGTCGTGTCCCCCGTGTAAAAGCGTATACGTAAAATCAAGCAATGTTGCATGCAAAGACAGAGTAATAATTAACAAACAAAAGGAGGTAGTTCAAATAAGGTTTGTTGAACGTGTGTGTGACGTCGAATGATGAGGTGTGTGGTGTGTGTATGTGTGTCGATAAGAAACAGTTCTTGAAATGCGTATGTGTAGAAGTGAGTCGTGGGAAAAGTCTTTGAAAGATGTACACAAAGAAAATGAGTTGAGAACTCTTACCGTTGTTTGACCACGTGTTGACGGAAGAAACGTGTGTTGGTTGTTGCTTTGCCGAGGCCAGTTAAAGAGAAAAAGAGAGTGAGACGGAGCGTTGGTGTCAGCGTCGTTCTGCCGAGGCCAATTGAAAAGACAAGAGAGTGATTTTCCGTTTTGCACCGGTTTTTATAATCCGAAGGGAAGATAACTCTCGTGTCGCTTTTCAGCGCCACCTATCGGTGAAAAAGCCTAACGGCCAACCGGTGCAGTTATGTTTGAAAGGAGGAGGTAACTGCTACATAACCAATTTCATTTCAAATATTAACTTTTTACACACTACGCACAATGCTTCAAGCACGCTACATTACCCTTTTAATATATATATATATATATATATATATATATATATATATATATATATATATATATATATATATATATATATATATATAAGATAAATATTATAGATTTAAATTAATCCTATCTTAAAAAATCGAATGATCAATATACGCGATAGAGCAATAATAAAATTAAATGAGGGATGGGAATAAACATTAGAGAAATAACAATATTTATTGAATCATCAAGTATTTTGAACAAGGAATATAAATATAAAAATATAAATATATAAATACATAAATATAAGTTTATATTTATATATTCCTAGTTCAAACAACTTGATAATTAAATAAATATTCTTTTTCCAATTTTTATTGACATTGACACCACTAATTTCATTATATATATATATATATATATATATATATATATATATATATATATATATATATATATATATATATATATATATATCTAGATAGATTTTTCACTTATAAAATAGATTATTCAGTGAAGACCGGGGTTGTTCCAATAAAAACAAGCTCCATGATATTCGATTACAGAGTACAGAGCATTTATATGTGATTTTATGAAGGCTTACCAAATATTATTTATTCAAATTAACTTTTTTTTCCTACACGTGTTCACTACCAAGCAGGTTCTTGCTTGGCAGATCATCAGGGAAATTAAATGTCTGTAATAAGGGTTTCAACTGCCGACAATACACAATGTGGCGTTGCAATAGTTGAGGTCACTTTAGAAGAGAAGAGGAAAAAATAAAAATAAATGTTAAAAAACAAGAAAGAACAACGATAAAAAAGAAAGTCCTAGAAAATGTCTTAGAAAAGAAATTTCTGCCATCAAGCCAACAAGCAAATAATCGGTCCCAAATGCATAAAAAAAAACACAAAAAAAACGGAACAATGTGCGATAATACACTTTCACGTCGCGCGGCACAATGATGAAGAAATCCCCCCCCCCCCAAAAAAAAAAACTAAAAAAAAACTAAACCATTCAAGATACCGCTCACAAGTTACCATTCCAATCCAATGATAGTATGGGAATTCTAAAACTAATTCATGACAAGGAAAAGCAACATAAATGTTCGTCCCGAATGCCAGCGGTCAGACGAGCCTTATTTCATAGGGCTGACTTGTTCCCTTTCGAAATAAACACACGACGAGTTGAACGTCAATCTCGCAGAAACTCTCCTTTATTTTAAGAAAAAATCTTAATTAGTAGATAGAAACTATTTATTCAAAATACTGTTTCTAAAAATTTATATTATTAAAATTATTCTTTATAGAAATTAATTATCTAGTGTCGGGGACGTCATTTTACATTTTGCGAAAATATCCTTCATTTAATTAACTGCCGAATTATTATCGTGTTGTTGTTTAACGAAGCGAAAAAATCCTATCGCGCAGAAATTATTTTTAAAAATTTATTCATATATCAAAAATAAAATCTAATTATAAAAAAAGTTTTCTACAAAAATCTAGTTATTATTTTAAATAATTTAAAATATTTCCTTAACGGCTGTGTCTGTTTGCAACCCTCTGGGGAGAATATTATTCTATATTCCATAAATAAATATTACTACGGAATATCGTTATCAGAAATCTATTTTCTATTTAAAAAAAAAACATTTTTTAATGGACGGGGTTATTTTATGCCACTTTACGGGAAAATATCACTTTAACTAGTTAAATGACGGGAGACTTTGTTATTACTAATTTAAAAACCCTGTACAAAATACTTTTTATAAAAATCCAATTGATTCTATTTTTAGAAATTAAGTCCGTGTCGGCATGCATGTTTTTTTAATTATTTGTTCCTTAATTATTTTTCCTCCATTCCTGCCACCCATTGTTTTATTTAATTTAATCTAATTAAAAACTAATTTAATTTAATTTAACATAATTTAATTAAATAGTGATAACATCCAGGTGGTTATTTCTTATTTTTCACTTAAAATTACTTGAAATTCCCAATGGAATTCGTATAATATATCTATTTCTGAGAATAATTGTGATTTATTATTTATTCCGTTATCTTTTTATATGTTACAAAATCCCCCCCTTCTATTTCGCTGAAGAAGCATTTACTATAGTTGACTATCAATGGGCCTTATTCCGATAGAATATTCCTACCTTATCACCCCCAACCTAAGTCCCGAGCCTCCGCTAATAATCGAATCAAGTCATATCTTAGCATAAGTACGTGTTACTAACTCTTAGCCTCTATAATATACACTGATTATTGTCTCAGATTGCCTCAGGAAGGGTCCATCCTGCCTATCTCTACTGTAAGTTTATACTTCCCCCGATTCCCCTCCTATCCAGGTTTTAGGCTTGATAACAAGTAACGGTTTCTATGCAGACAGCATTGTAGTATTTCCTGCCTAGCGTTCAGTAAATTATCTCTAGATGTCATGATGTGGTACGACTCTAATGCACATAGTTTGCATCTCTTCCTTTTGTTCGGTTTATATTTGCTAGCCCTCCCCAAAATGGACCATTTCAGTTCGAAAGGGTCTTGCCCAGCAATGAGGTTTCTCACAAAACGGCGAACAGTTATATATATATATATATATATATATATATATATATACATATATATATATATACATATATATATATACACATATATATACATATATATATATATATATATATATATATATTATATATATATATATATATACACATATATATATACATATACATATATATATATACATATATATATATATATATATATATATATATATACATACATATATATATATATATATATATATATACATACATATATATATATATATATACATATACATATACATATATATATATATATATATATAACTGTTGGCCGTTTTGTGAGAAACCTCATTGCTATATACGGCACAATCACGTTGACACACCGGTTCCCGTTAGATCACCGAAGTTAAGCGGCATCGAGCCTGGCCAGTACTAAATGTGTGACCATTTAGGAATACCAGGTGCTGTATGTGCTCTCTGCTTATCTCGGCATTGTTTCCAGTCGTCTTGTATTACTACTTGCCATTGGAATCAAGCAATGCCGACTCAGGAGAGCGGTTCTTGGTGATTGCGCAACCCTTGCAATTACAAATTCACGCGCGGGCAGCCCCTGGTGGGGCACTCATACGTCGAAATCGACGGGAGAGTCCATCATATATATATATATATATATATATATATATATATATATATATATATATATATATATATATAATTATTTCCACAATCAGACAACGCCGCAGCCCACAACCTATGAAAAGAAACAAACCGGAAGTCCTAGACTATATATATATATATTATATAATATTATAGTGGTTTACACCTGAAATAATAACGAAGGTCGCAAGTCACTGTTAACCTCCAAAGCAGCTCTTACTGCTCGACACGTGCACTCGCTTCGCACACTCCGTTCTTCTGAGACGGTACGAGACTCGCTTTTTATAATATCCAGTCACACCTAATTTCCATACGTGCAGCGAGACTTTGCGAGATTTTGCGTGAACTGTATGTAATAAACATTCAGGGACGCCATGTTGGATTTCTTTCCTTCTTTCTTTCTTTCACTCGCAGCGCACAGGACAAGCAAACCCGAGGACGTTTCGCAAGTAAGCCCTCTTCATGTTCATGTTCCCTACACTCCCCCCTGATCTCATGATCACAGAGATGGCAGGGAGGCCTAGATCGCCTTCGCCGGTTGCTTCTTCGGAGGGGGACAACGCAAGCCTCATCTTCGCTTGTGCTCTCGTCCGCGGTCTGAGGGTCGAGAAACATCGCGTCCGCTGGGATACTGCTGATATCCGAGTCACTGTCCGATGGGGCTGCTGCAAGCCAGAGCGATGCCTCACTGCTCTCTGACTCCGACTCGCTCTTGTCGTTCAGTGATGATTGCGTTGCTAACCGTAGGTCCCTAATGTGACGGGGCATACCGTCGACTCGCACCGCCTGTGGGCTGATTACCTCGGTGACGCGTCCAACTCCGTATTTCGTCGTACACTTGCCGCGCGGGTTCTTAATCCAGACGACATCCCCTTTTTTCAGTTTCTCTTTGGTTACTTCCAGTTCGGGCAGCGGGTTAGTCTCTATGCCTTTCACCCTGACGTGATACCTGTGCAAGGTGTCAGCCGGCGCTGTAGAGGGTGAAACATTATCCTTTGGGGTTACGTTATACAGGTAGACTGCCTCAAATACCGTGCAGCCCGTCCTGGCCGCAATGGTTTTGACGGTTCTGTGATTCCGCTCGATGACCCCATTTCCACTCGGTACGTGGGCGCATCGAAACCTCAGGTGTACTCCCCAGCCATCAGCAAACTTTCTGAACTGCTCACTAGTGAATGCAGCGCCATTGTCGGTTAATATCTCCGTTGGGGGGCCACGTTCAAGAAAAATATTGTTTAACTGACGGATGATGCTGGCTGCATCCTGCCGGCGCAGCATGCGCCATATCGCAAACCTGGATGGACCGCAATCAATGAGAGTCAAGAAATCCTCACCGTTGTGGTGAGTAATATCCATCGCCAGCCGGTTCCAATGGCTTTCCACTACCAGCTTTCCTTTCTCCCAGCGAACGGGTGCTGGATCAATGGATTGGCATGCTATACAATCTTTGACCACTTTCCTGACGTCTGCCTTTTGTACTCCTGGTTCAACCAACTTAGCGAAATATAGGGTCCGCTTGACCCCAGGGTGCCCGGTTTGTTGGTGGACTTCTTTGATGGTATTAGATCGAACGGGGCTCATGGAAGCGGCGCAGGCGGGCTGCATGGGTTCAATAGTCTTTCTTATGGCATCAAGCCATCTTTGAGGTACTCTCGTCAAACAATCTGCTTTGTTCAGGCTGGATTTGACCAGGGACACCTCTATTGACAGTGCATATTCGTTCACCAGCTTCATGATCGTGTCGAGCCGCCGTCGGATGAGCATCTCGCTCGTGGCTTTGGTTCGTATTCTGGCCCTCCCGGTGAGAGTATCTGAAATCCACTTATGGACGCAAGCAGAATCCGTTAATAGTCGCAGGGTGGTCGTCTTCCAAAGGATTGCCAAGTTTATCCCCTTGATAACCGCATCAAGTTCTGCCAGGTTTATGTGCTGGGAGTCCTTTTCTGGGCGTAACCAGCAAGCGTCTTCCACCACCATTCCATCATGGACCACCGATACACCAATGGCGAGAGAGCTTGCATCAACCCACACACTAAGGTTCTGGCTGTCGACGCACCATCTGCCTCGCGTTGGGTCTTCCTTGTGCACCCTGGTGAGGACTTCTTTGAGCATTGTATTGAGAGGGACGTCATGAGTTTCGTCATCCCATCCAGTGGTGACGTCGGAGGCTCTTCGCTTAATAAATGCCACCGCAACACGAAGCCAGCCGCCGACAGGAAGGTGTCCAACTAACTTTCCGCACAAGGAAAACACGTTTCGTCGTGTAACAATACAAGGCATGTCCGGGGTTTCATTTCCTCGTTTCCAATACAGAACGTCATCTTCCTCCCAGACCTGCAAACCAAGTACCCGTGCGCCATCTCGTAGCCTTTCCGGTTCCTTGCTGAGAAGGCCAAAGTTGTAGAGATGCTCCCTCACGCGCGCCGCAGATACAATTTCCTCGTCCACGTACACGTCATCAATATATGCAGACGTTGCCCGCTGAATGCGCTCATCTTTAGTCAGAATGGTGTCAACAATCATTTGCATAATTGATGGCGCAACATTAAGTCCAAATCCCATGCGGGTTAGGCAATACCTTTTCCCCTTGATGAGCACCGTTTGATAGGGCCATAGTGATTTGTGTACACGCACTTGAAGGTATGCTTTGTGAAGATCCAGTACAGATACATTAGATCCCACTTGCCGCCATTCCCTCAACCTTTCAGTGCATACGTCCGCGCGAGCTGTAAAAGGGTCCACGTGCTCATTCAATTCTCGATAGTCGAGCACCGGCCTCACCTTCTGCTTATTC
>OY744518.1:59942438-60022438 GCA_963556195.1 Sepiola atlantica | reverse complement strand
TCTATGTTACGGGTTCTACCCTCCCCCTTACAATTGTAAGTAGTTAGTTATACATAAAAAGGAAAACTACTGCCCCTCCCCAAAAGTAATTGTTGTTGTTTCTATTTTGTATTAAAAAATAATATATTAGAAAATCTTTCTTTACATTTATATTGTAAAAATTAGTGGATTTTATAAATAGATTTGAAATATAATAAACAGTAATTTACAATGTTGTGTTATTTTTCAAATATGTAGAAGAGGAAGAAGTATTACCACTATAAAAATGACCTTGTGTCTAAGCTTTTCACTATACTATGCATGTAAACAAGCCTTACTTTCTGAAAATGTGTATCTTAAAAAGAATGCTTATATAAGGGCGGTAATTCTAAACATTTATTACATGAGTTACTGCCCTTTGTTAAAAAGCGTTCACAACAAGCCTACAGCCTAGAAGAGTCATTGTTTTACAAATGAGCTCATAAAACACTCGCACTTAAATGTACCACCATTTAAAAAATAAATATAGCAATTTTAATCAAATTTAAAATAAATGTTATATTTGGCGCTGATGCTCACTTTGTTGCGAATGCAGGGGGGGGGGGATAACTAGGTTGACTAAAAAAATAAGCATACAATGAAAATAGAATTTAGAACATTAAAATAATCAATCGAACAATGAAACAATGTTATGTTAAAACTGTAACATTATTCTTATTTTTAGGGGGGGGGGGCTTCTACTTTTTCAGGCAATTACGTGTGCTTTTACAACCTGGAACCATTACATATTTTTTAACGAACAACGTGTTCATCAGCGCCAGAATGAGATACGTTAAAAAATAATTAACATTTAAATTTATATTATTTTTAATTAGTATTTACGATTAACTAAAATAAAAAAAAATAAAAAATTCTTATTTTTAAATGAAGGCTTTTGGTCTCATGCCAAAAGACACACACGACAAATGTTTGGGACCAGAACTGAGATTTTCCACCTACATCTCATGGAGTTTCTTTGACGGAAAAGAGAAAAGGAAGAACTATTCCCGCGTATAATTCTTGCAATCAAGGGGCAATATGTGATAAAATTTAATTTTTCGTTAATTAACAGGTTTATTTAATGTTTGTATTTTGGTTAATTAACATCGTTTTATTGTTATAGTTTATTTTTTGTTGTTAAATTTTATTGCCACTGTTTATAACTAACGTTATTATTACCTAACATTCTTTTTCATTCTTAGTTCATTGATTAACATGTTTCATTTTTCAATTGGTCCATTAATTATCAGTTTGAAATTGTGTCCTTAAAAATTTATGTTTTTATTGATTAAAGATAAAGATACGTTTAAAAAATATGTAGTGGTTCCAGGTTCCAGGTTGTAAAAACACACCTAATTGCCTGAAAAGGTATACCCCCCTAAAAATAATAATAATAGTGTTCCGGTTTTTACATAACATTGTTTCATTGTTCGATTGATTATTTGATCGTCTTAAATTCTCTTATAATTGTATGCTTATTGTCTTAGTCAAATTAAGCATCAGTGTCTTAAATTTCATTTGTATTATTTGAAAAAAAAAACACAGCAGCAAACAATAATCAGTTAAATCTGGCAATGTAACAAAATAACAAACTAATATACATCCCAGGGAAAACTAAACATTAACAACAATGTCGATAAACATACGTTATAATTAATGTGCTAACAAACGATGTTGATACAATTTTATGAAATAGAGAAAGAAAATGAGAAAAAGAAAGAGGAAAATATTAGTGTTGGAACGTTAAGCCCCTTTTTTAAGCACCCCAGAGTGTAAAAGAGACAGCTTCATCGTAATTTTGTGACGCAAACGAAATTCGCCTCAACGTAACTAAGGGTATCAAATACTGTTATTGATTCGAAATTTAGTCAGAAAAAACTGAACATGTTGGGAGTGGAAATAGTAGGGTACATATTGATAATTCAAGAGAATTTAATTGATATTACAAAAATGTTGTTTCTCTTGGCATTTGGCTAAGATCAAAGTGTAGTATCTGTTCCGATGGATACTGCACCCCATATACTGGTATTGTTTTGCCCTTCGGGGCATTATTTACGCCGGTCTATGGGTCTGTCCTGTGCAGTTCTAGGAGGCCCACCCTCCCAGGCTTCGCCTCCCCTCTTTGGGGAGGAGTAAGTTTATTGCTTACTGCCTGAAGCGCCCCTACCGGGGAATACCAACGGGGCTGCCCGGGCAATTTTTAAAACCCACTTTCTCGACCCGACCTTGGGTGACATCTGATTTGTGGGAGTAAGATAAAAACTGGCCTTGTGCCTAACTCCTGGAGAGGAGTAAATCTATTCCCTGCAGTTGCGTACATGTCCATAAGCCTCTACTCGATAATAAAGAACAGTATATATATATCTATATATATATACATATATATTTATTTATATAAGAAAAAAAAAGAACAAAATATATGTATATACACATGTATATATATATATATATATATATATATATATATATATATATATATATATATATATATATATATATATATATATATACATGAATGCTCATTTTATATTCCAATAAATATGTTATTTTATTTTGTTATTTTTTTTTTATTTTTTTTTTTTTATTATTTGTGTTCACATTTTCGAACAACATAACATTCCTGTGAGAGGTGTATGTATGTATGTATGTATGTATGTATGTATGTATGTATGTATGTATGTATGTATGTATAAATATATATATATATATATATAAATATATATATACATATATATATAAATATATATATACATATATATATAAATATATATATACATAAATATATATATATAAATATATATATACATATATATATAAATATATATACATATATATATAAATATATATATATATATAAATATAATTATATATATATACATATATATATACATATATATATATAAATATATATATATAAATATATATATATATAAATATATATATATACATATATATATATAAATATATATATATAAATATATATATATATATAAATATATATATATACATATATATATATACATATATATATAAATATATATATATATATATAAATATATATATATACATATATATATATACATATATATATAAATATATATATATATATATAAATATATATATATACATATATATATATACATATATATACATATATACATATATATACATATATATATATATACATATATATACATATATATACATATATAAATATGTATATATAAATATGTATATATAAATATGTATATATAAATATATATATATAAATATATATATATATAATTATAAAAAAGAAAAAAATATACACACATTAAGGTTGTATACATTATAACTTATTTCGACCCCTTAATTAGGTCTCCTCAGATGTATAAACAACCACGTCAAAAAAACAAATAATGAGAGAAATTGATCATCGTCTTAAAAAGATAAATTCACTTTTTTAATTGGTCGATATAAAAAAGAGGTAAATGTTAAAATAATCGAGGAGGGGTGACAGCAGTAAAAGATTAATTTGACTATTTTTTTACATATGCAGAAATATAAAAATATATATAAGAGAATTCGTTTTTACTATTTAAATAAATAAATTATCTCATTTAAAATTTCGAATGTGAGCTTTATGGGTAAAAATATATGATGAAAGATTCGAGCGTTCACGATTAAAAATAACGTTCAATTATTTACGATTAAAAATTAAAATACGAAAATGGGGACGAAGATTTCGGTTTCGATTAGAACATATCAAAAACTTAATTGGTATAACGTCAAGATTCGAGATGATTTACACTACTATTTTATGTATCCACATAAAATTTGATAAGGAGATATAATTTTTTATTTATCAATTTTCAGTGCTCGATGCGTAAGTAGAGCTAAGTAGTAAGCTATGAACATATATTTATGGCAATTAAGCTACACAGAGACTCCCGCGTTTTATCCCCGGAGGAATATTCACGCTAAATTGCATGGAGTTATTTAGCCGGGTCTTTTTATATACACGGCTAGCTAGTTAACCAATCAGATTCTTTGTTGTTCTGTCAGCCAATCGTTGTGCTTCCCTCGAACAAAGATCCGGTTAGTGTTACTTCCTATATCCTGGTCTATTGTTCTGTTTTCTATAGAGTGGCATATATCCTGTTTATTTGTTGTGTCAATAAAATGTGTGAACTTATTTTAACACGTGGTTCCTTGTATTTCTATTTTAGGTTTTAGTTTTTTTAAATTGTCAGGTTATATATATATATATATATATATATATATATATATATATATATATATATATATATATATATGTATTTATTTGTTTATTTATTTATTTATTTTTAGCCTAAGGTATATTTATTTCTGTGTAGGCAGCTGTTTGCTCTCTCACTTCTACAGTTTAATAGATTTTGGGGGTCTTTAAAGTTTAGGATTTCAAATTTTTCATTCAGACATAACCTACACGGGTTGGCTAAATTTTCGCACGGGGACATAGGCTTCAATGCCTGCTTTGACCAATTAAGTTGACTCATTTGCACACCGGTCAGCAGAGAGTGAGAAGGTGTCCCTCCATGGGACGTCGCTGGTGGGATTATCAAACTCGCAATGTATATGTAGTACATAATGAACACACACGAATAAACAATCTACGCTACTCTCTACGAGGTTAGTTTGTTTATAATAATAAGTGCATAACTTTTATTCATTTATGAATACATTAATAGCGTGTGTATCGCTATATTATTGCACATCTCTCCTCTTCTTTTAACGATATTATTGGACTAATACCTTCTACTTATTGCCATTTTTATTTGCTCTCTCTTATCTCATTTCGGTTATAATATTGGCTATCACATCTCTATCCGTTTTGGTCATGTGACCGATATGTATACAGGTAAAGGAAATATTAAGTAAACGGGTAAAGTTTAACAGAAAGTCCGCCTACTTTTAATATCGACAGACATAAAACTATGAGCGAACGTGCGATCGATGCATGCGATATTCTTTTTCATCCAAGCGGTTTCTCACGGTTTTTTTCTGACGACAAGCATGCTGTGTTCGGTTTTGCTTGCTCATAGGAGTTTTAGCTACTTTTAATGATGGTCATTGACAAAATAAAAAGATGACGAAGTTCAGAAGGCCGCTACCATAAAACTAGATACAATGATTTTTATTCCTTTTTAATGAACGGTTGACGTGGTGGGGGGGATAAAAGTCTTGGCAGGTAGCGACGCTTTCACTTAATTGATACAAGATTAGCAGGTGAAGAAGAAGAAGAAGAAGAAGAAGAAGAAGAAGAAGAAGAAGAAGAAGAAGAAGAAGAAACAACTGTCGGCAAAAATAAGGAGCGGTTGTCACTTGGTCGTCAATCGATGTTGACTCACTGAGAGAAACCTTCTTTTAACTTCACGGTTTTGTCGCCATCGTGTCTCTTCTCATAGCTACACACGTGCTCGCCTGAACACCCGCATACATACGGTGTCAATACTGGACGGCATTCAAACCTCGTCACGCACGGATGCACAAATATTTCTGCCCCGCGCATCAACCGGATCCAACTTTTGTTTGCCCCCAGTTAAACCTGCCTTCCACATTCCACACCTACTTAAACAATTTGGGATTGAAGTTGAAGACGGGTATAAGGGATTCACAAAGGCCCCTCGCCCTTGACAGAATTAAAAATTGATCTCACACTGCTGACCTGCGAGCCGAGCAATCTGGGCCATATGGCCCCAAAACTGTCTGTCTTACACGAAACTTGAAAAAAAGTTTTTAATTTTTATTTTTGGGATGAGGAGTTACCCTTATTTGTATTGTTTTGTTTTTCTCTCATCATTAATGTTGAAATCAATATAGGCCGAAAATTAGAATAGATAGAAATATAATTCGGGTGGGCAGCAAGATGTTTGTTCACATTACATTTAAAAAAATTTAATTGATACATCGGAGAAACGGGGAGCATGTAGATAATTCTAAAGTCTTCCGGAATCTGGGGACCTCTACAGTGAAGGGATGAGATTTTGCTGCTAGTCGTGTGGATCGGATCAGATCACATTCCGTGGAAGTATTTGTAAAACAAGCACATGGATGAAACACTACGGCGATGCGACAGGGATCGGGGCTTGGTAGACAGTGCGGGATGTATTAGATTAGAAACACTTTTTTTTACACCCTGTCCAAAAAAGAATCTGTGTGCACCAGCCCAGATGTGGCAACAGTACTCCATGCATGTGTTAATGGTTGCTTCATAGGCATATAAGATACTGACAGGTGTAAGACGTTTTCTAGACCAGTAGAGTAAGCTTTTTTGCAGATGACTTCGAAACATCTTTCTACTTATTTTAACTCGTGTTGCCATAGAATGTCAGTCCGAGAAGTTTGAACAGTATTTTAATATACAGGGTGTTTCAAAAGTCTTGGGAACATTACAAATGCGTATATCTCATGGACTATTCCAGGTAGAAAAATGAAACTGGTGCCATTTTAAAGCTTGCTTAATCAAGTTTTTGGTCATACTAATGATTTTCGTGTTATCTTTCCAGGTGCAGTAATGGCGTTCTCTAAACAAGACAAGGCATTTTGCGTCCTCCAATTTACAAAGACTGAATCGTGGATATGTGTTCAGCGTGCATTTCGCATGGAAATTTAAAAAAGAAGCCCCTGAAAGGAAATCCATTGTCAGATGGTGTGCTAAATTTGTGAAAGATGGGTGTTTGTGCCTACGTAAGCGAACAGGTCGCCCTTCAACTTCAGAAGATGCAGTTGAGCAAGTTCGGACAGCCTTTCAGCGGAGCCCCCGAAAATCAGTGAGAAGAGCCAGCAGGGAACTTCAGCTTGCTCCAGCAACTGTCTGGCGTGTCTTAAGGAAACGACTGCAAATGGTACCTTACAAGCTCAAGTTGGTCCAAAAATCGAAGGACACTGATAAGCCACTTCGCCGTGACTTTTGCATTGCAATGCAAGAGAAGTTGGAAGATAACGGCTTTGATGACCGGCTTGTTTTTAGCGATGAGGCGACCTTCAATCTGAATGGCAAAGTTAACAAGCATAACACTCGCATATGGGGTACTGAGAATCCTCATGAACTTCTTGAGCACGAGCGAGATTCACCAAAAGTGAACGTGTTTTGTGCAATTTCCAAGAAAGGTGTCTATGGATCGTTCTTCTTTGAAGAGGCAACTACCACTGGTGAATCCTATCTCAACATGCTGGAAGACTGGTTAATGGCTCAGTTGGAACAAGCAGAATCTGATGACTTCATTTTTCAATAAGATGGTGCACCACCACACTGGAGTCTTAGAGTAAGGCAGTTTCTTAACACAAGGCTGCCTGGTAGATGGATTGGGAGATCTGGGCGAGGTGATGACGTTCTCATGCCCTGGCCTCCTAGGTCTCCAGATCTTACCCCGTGTGACTTTTTCCTTTGGGGCTTTGTCAAGCAACAAGTCTATGTGCCGCCCCTTCCAAGAGATATTGATGAACTAAAGGCTCGAGTAACGGCAGTTGTGGGAACAATTGACGTCAAGATGCTGGAACGCGTTTGTCAGGAAATGGACTATCGACTAGATGTCTGCCGTGTGACGAATGGTGCTCATATTGAGCAACTTTGAAGATTCCCCACAAAACTTGAAACTTTAACCTTTCCAACGGTACCAATTTCATTTTTCAACTCCTAATAGTTTTTGAGTTATTAAAAATCGTTATGTTCCCAAGACATTTGAAACACCCTGTATGTTACTATTTTAACAAGGGATCGACAAACTCGTACACAAATACCTCAAAATGTTTAATGATTTTCATAAAGTTCAGGGAATTATGGTATTTAAATGAAATTTTACACATTTATCTAAATTTATCAAGTTTGATAATTTATTGCACTGACAATGAGAGTAAAACACCAAATTTATATTTAAAATAAGAGAACAATATATTTGTAATATACTGAAAATGTGTATGCAATTAGTGTCCTCAGGTTAACTAATTTGCATATTGATTTGTAAAAGGGCATCTCATTAATTCATTATTTCTTCTTATTGTTTTCCAATTAAATGATTGTTATCATTTTATTATTATCTTCTTGATTGCCTGATCTATTCCCTGCTTCCTTTGTTCCAGCTCGTTTGACTCGTTGGTTTAGTGGGCTTCAGCAATTCACTGTTTTGATACCTCATTGTAATACAGCGTCCTATTCCAGTAGCTTCTTTCCAAGAATTCTCTTCTTGCTGACTGTTTTCCTTCAATATGGTATTGGTCTTTTCAAGATTAAAGCCAATAAGCATCTCTTGTCTTTACGATAATCATATTTCATTCTTGTTAGCTCCTTATTTCAAGTGGCTTCATGACTTGTCTGGAGCGATTTCCATTAAAAAAATTACACACAGATCTATTTCCGCATATATGTTATATTGTGGACAGAGCATTAGAATTTTGGGTTAAAAGAGTCTTTCTAGAGTTTTTAGGTCAATTTACTTCTGGGGTGGTGACCCGATTCTACATTGTGAATGAAAAACCAAACCCTCTCTCCTAAACACACTCATTGTGGCCAAGTAAACATATCAGTGAGTAACCTCCAAAAATATTTTTCATTATGAAATTAAAGTTCACCATAATACATTTCGGTTCATTCGTACTCAAGTCATCCATTTTATTCTTTTGCTAAATTGTAAATTAAAAGCAACGCCCCCCCCCCCCGCACTCCAAACACATAGCGGGCAAGCAAAAAAGTTAATGAGTATCACTTCCACCCCAAAAATCTATTTCATTTCGAAATAAAATGTCATCGAAATGCATTTCCGTTCCTTCGTACTGAAGTCAGGCATTTATTCTTTTGTTAAAATAGTAATTAATTAAATTAGCCACCCTACAGAAACACACTCACACACCGCGGCCAAGCAAAAAAGAAATAGTGAGTATTCAACCACATTAATTTCATTACGACTGCATCAAAAATAAATAACGCTTTTATAAATCCTATTTACAAAAAAATCATAAGTGTATGTTATGTTCTTTCTTCTTCGTTTTCTATTTATAAAGTTTAGCAATTAATCGCACTGGCAGTGAGAGTAAAACCCTTCACCAAACACACGCACATATACCACGGCCAAACGAACAGGTTAGTGAGTATCAATTATCCCCAACAATATATTTTATTGCGAAATTAAATTTCACCGTCATGCATTTCGGTTAATCTTAATACACAAGTCTACCATTTTATTATTTGGTGTAATTGTAAATTCGAAACAAAGTCCCGACCCCAAACAGCACAGCCAAACGAAAATGCCAGTGAGTCTCTCTTCCACCCCTAAATTGATATAATTAGGGCATTTTATTTCACCTTAATGCCTGTCGGTTTATTCGTACGCAAATGAACCATTTGTTTTTTTGTTTAAATTGTAAATTATGATAAGTCTTCATCCTCTCTCCTCCTAAAGAAAGAAATCCGACACGACCAAGCCAATACATCAGTGGGTATACTCCTAAATAAATTCCATTTAATTGAAGAATGTAGGGAATTTTGTTGGTACTTTTTAAACAAAATTAAATACAACTAAAATATTGTAGGGATTGACTATTGCACAACCAAATAAAGAGTGGTGGAAAGTGGACCTTGGGATAACTTTCGGCAGCCTCGTAACTCTCACTTCCCTTATTTTGTCCTTTAGTCTTCACATTTCATGAGCGATGTTTCTGACAAAGAGGGAAGAATTGCTGTTTTTGGGGTCGGAATCTATTAATCTTACACTTATCGTTGGCTAGTGTTTGACCTTGAAGTAGTATTTGTTTAAGCTCCTTATATCAAGTGGCTTCATGCCTTATCTGGAGCTATTCCTATAAATATATATATATATATATATATATATATATATATATATATATATATATAATTATTATTATCTTAAAAGACTTGAGAAGAAAAAAAATAAAATTATTATTTTTATTCGAAAAAAAAAGACTTGTAATTTTAGAGTCCAATTGAGTAATATTTTCAATTTCTATTTATCGGACTGAAAATACAATTATTTGAAAGATTAAAGATATATCTGAAGAAAGCAAATATGCAAAACTGAATCTTAAAATATTACATAAAAACAATGTTATGCATGTATTGTTACTTTTGGTATTAAATGTCAGTAAGTTTCTACAGAATGTCAGATAAAAAAATTCTATGTAATCATGAACTCTGATTTATTTCCTCCTGACATGGAAATTATTATTTTCTTAATTATTACCGTGGTCTACCGTGCTAGGCCGTGACCTTCGTAAAGAGAAGGCCTTGCCAATGCGTCTTGTTTTTCTGATGACGTCACAGTGGTTGGTGCTAACGAGACTTCGAAATACCTGAAATGAACTGCTATTTTCAGGGGATTAATAGAGGTTATCTACTGTATTTCATGTTGATCTCATGATAAGGATAACAGTATTTGAAATATATAAGAAATAATGCCTGTCTGGGGCACTTTAAATTCGCTATTAAATATTTGTGTGGTAGGAAAAACGATAATACAGGGTGACCCAAAAAAACGGGCCTCAAATCTAATTAGGCCATGTATTTTAGTGCTTCGTCCTAATGAAATGAATTTTGGGGCATTACTAGTTTATTATATTCACAACATCATATCAAAACACTAGGGTATTTGGCCTTTTTTTCTCCGTTCTACAGCATGTGTTCTAGATGGACTCCTTTTAGCTCCGTGCATTTCTCGAGGCGCAGAACGGAGTTGTCTATGACGTTCTTACAGACTTAATTGGGAATGGCTCTCATCTCCTTCCTGATGGCTTCCTTGAGTTCCGTGATGGTTCTGGGTTTCCCTGTGTACATTCTGTCCTTAAGATAGCCCCAAAGGAAATAATCTGGGGGGCTTAGGTCCGGGCTATGGGGTGGCCAATCAAAATTAGTCTTGAGACTGATCACTCGGCCTCCGAAGTTCTCTTTCAGCCAATCTCGGGACAGGTTTGAGGTATGAGAACTTGCTCTGTCTTGCTGGAACCAGAACGTGCACATGAGCAACGGGTAGAAGGTCTGGAGCTCACTCTTGAAGGTTTTGAGGACCTCCACATACCGCTCCTTGGTGACTGTCACAGATGCGCCAGATTCTTCGATGAAGATTGGTCCGATGATGCATCTGACCGAGATTACAGCCCACACCGTGCAATTAGGAGAGTGCAGGGGCTTGGTGGCTACTTCATTGGGGCTGGAGGACCCACAGAAGATATTTGTCTTGGAGTTTGCCTTTCCGTCAAGATGGAAGTGGGCTTCATCTGAAGTCCAAAGGAGGTTAACGAAACCTGGTGTCTCCTCGATCTTATCGAGCATCTTGACTGCCATTGCGCTCCTCTGCTTCTTGTTTGAGGCTGTAAGGGTCTGCAGTGTCTGTATTCTGTATGGGTAAGCCCTGATATCGTTCACCACCACTCTCCTGCCAGTCTCACGGGAGATACCGAAGGACTGACTTCACTTACGCACAGAGCGTTTCGGACTCTCCTGGAGAGACTCTCTCACACTTTCGACCAGCTCGGCTGTCCGTTTCTTGGGACGTGCCGAGTGGCTTGGACGGTTCTCACTGGCAGCGTTGAAGTTCTCAACGGTCCCATACTTCTCGAAGTGGTCCACCCAGTTCTGAATTCTGCTTTTGGGTGGAGCCTTTTCACATCCGAACTGATGCATGAAACTGTCCTGGGTTTTCTTAAACGAGCCTATCTTGTAGTAAAATTTAACACAGTGTATTCTTTGTCCCAGCTCCCACTGAGGTCTTGGTGTACTCACGGTCGTTGATTCTGCCATGTCCTGTAAAATAAGGACAATCGGTGAATAAATAAAGGAGATATCACATAAAGTGTACACGGGGCCCGTTTTTTTAGTCACCCTGTATTAATAAGAACAGATTTAGCAGTAAAAGAAAATTTCAAAGATTCCAAAAAACATTCAACTAAATAATCCAACAGTTTAATTTTATAAGTTTAATTTTTTGTAATTTATTTCTACACAAGTAACTTTATTGTTTGTTAGTATTGAACTATTAGTTTGAATTTAATTTGTTCTATTTTTTAAAAATTTTTTCGCCTGTTTGTATTTGCAAGTAACTTATTTATCGTTTATTTATTATTTTAAACTAACTTATTCATCTATTTTTTTTCATTTTAAACGATTATATTAAAAACAACTAGCTCTCAAAATAGCTGTCAAATTTTCTCGACTAGTTTTAACTGATTTGCCAATAATATTGCATAAAGTTCAGTTTCAGTATAAATCGGAGTGTTCCTTTCTGTTCTATTTTAAAATGCAATTTAAAAAGTTTTCTAATGCTTTTTCTAAAAAGCTCTCATTCATTATCGACAGTCTAACTATTCGACAGATCGCGCTTGCTTGCACCTTTTACTATTACGTGACTTTCCAGTGAGCAGGGCTTACTTTTTACGGAGGTCGCGGTCATCTAGGGCTCTAACTTCGCTATTTTGTTTGACGGCGTTTTAAATCATAATTTAAAACAACCTCCTTAGGCGAAATAAAATGAAGTATTTCATGACATCAAATAAGTAAAGAAAATATGATAAATAAATATAGTATAGAAATGTTTACGGTCAATATGTTCCTTTAACTTTTTATTTGTTAATATAACAAAACAAAACCTATTAATTATAATAAGTTTCTTAATATCTTTGCATTTAAATCTTTTTATTTTTCAAAAAATTATTTATTAAATGAAATAAAAAGTAATCTATATGATAAACACCTATCAGTTCATTATTTACTTTCTTTAGATTTTACTTTTTATATTATAATTGTTATTAATAAAAAATGTAAAAATATTAATTTTATTAATTTTCATCAATATTTGTAGCATTGAAATACTTCTTAAAAATATTGCTTATATGTAGTCTATAACGATATATATTTTTTTAAATTATTAAGTAATTACATGTATGGTCATCCGTAGAATTCCTAACAACCTGTGATAAATATGTAAGTCATACTTTTCTACGCACACATACAGTGCGTAATTGCTGCTTCTATTTATCTTCCTCCCACAAGGTAAGATGTGACATAAGGTCGGGAAAGTGGGAAAGAACCAGCGCTCGAGAATGTGAGCACTCTGGCTGTTTAAAAATTGGCTGGGCAGCCCCGTCGGCATTCCCCGGTAGGGGCGCCTAAGACAGTAAGCAATAAACTTACTACAGGACCGACAACCCCCAATAGACCGGCGTAAATCCAGACCCAAAGGCCCGGACAATACCGGTTTATTAGGCGGGGTAAAAACCTCTTTGCTGCTAATTAAATAGATTTTTTAGATATATTTATATTAAAAATATGTAAAAAAAAATCAAACAAATGATATTTGATTCGACTGTTCTACAGCACATCATCCATTTTTAGGTGATGGAATGCCGAAATCAATTTAAATATATACGATTAATTGAACATAAGTCACTATTTTACTTATATCCGACGAGAAAAGGAATTGCTCATACCTTCCTCACTGATATTAGCTCGTAATTGAACACAGTATAATCAAAGTAGGAATTGAACTCGATATAGCAGATTTCGTAGTTCGCTAGGATTGAGATTTGTAAATGAATATGTATAGTGTTGATGGATATATAATGGTGAAACATCGGTATGCTGTCAAAAAGAAATAAATGGATAGATGCATGGGGTTGTTATGGAGACACACCTAAAAGATAGATGAGAGTTGGAAAAAACGGGATTAAATATCAATCAAGGAGGAAGAAAAAAGAAAGAAGCGTTAGAAAAGAGACATATTAAATATTGAGATTTAAAAAGAAAGGGGGAAGGAGGATGCCGAAGAAAAATAAAATGAAGTAAAGATTGAAGGAACAAATAAAAAAGGAAGACGAAATATATCAAAGAGCGAAGGTAAGGTAAGTGAAAAATAAAGAAAAAGAAAATGAAAAAAGAAGTTGAAAGAAGGACTTAAAACTCATGAAGAAGACAAACAACTTAATGAAGAAACCGAAAAGTAAAAAAACAGAGATATAAGGAAAAAAATAAGGAAAATTATGCGAAATGAGAAAAAAAAATATGCGAAATAAGGAAAAAAATAAAGAAAATTATGCGAAATAAGGAAAAAAATAAAGAAAATTATGCGAAATGAGAAAGAAAAAGAAAATTATGCGAAATAAGGAAAAAAATGAAGACAAATATGCGAAATAATTTCTTATTTCGTATATTTGTCTTCAAAGAAAATTACGCGAAATGAGAAAAAAAATAAAATTATGCGAAATAAGGAAAAAAAATAAAGAAAATTACGCGAAATAAGGAACAAAATAAAAAAATATGCGAAGCCTAGTCGTATCGTGTGACCGGTTAGTCGCACGTAGCACATCCAACTTGCGACATGTTAAACTTTAGACGCAAGTAGCGCGTGATTTCATGATTACGTGGCCTGGTATCGCGAGATTTTATGAGCACGTTACCTGGTATCGCGTGATGTTATGATTTTTTCAAGCCCTAACAGCGGCTGCTACGAACCAATGTTCGCTTCTATGATTTCACAGTCATGCAGTTTGTTGCCATGACAGAAACACAACGTTTGAAATGAAATCAGTAGATTTCTGGATATTTGCAGAAACTACGATGTTTGTGGGATACAGACAATATACAGTATATCAAAAGGAAATGGATACGAAAAGGAAATGAATTTCTTTTATCAAACAGTTTATAGATAAATATTTTATCTTCAATTTTTATATCCAAATCAAGAAAAGTAGATTGTGTTCCCTTATGTTCACAGTTTAATTTTAACTTGTTAGGATATATTAAATGTTTAGTATTTGCAAACTCATCGCTATCATTAATGCAAACAAGGTCTTCAATATATCGCATACATCCATGATAACTATACGCTCTAGATATATCATTTTTATTAATGATGACATATATATATATATATATATATATATATATATATATATATATATATATATATATATATATATATATATATATATATTCCAGTCTATGTAAATATAGATTTGCCCAAAATGGAGACGGATCCAAAACCATTGGAATACCTATTGTTTGGAGTAATAATTTATTCCCTATTTGAAAGTAACTCTCTTTTATAAGGTGACTTATAAGCATTGTCAGACCAGTTTTGGACACACTCGTCTTACCATTTTTAGTTTTACACCAAAAGGCTTTAGATTTTGCAAAGTCTATGTATTTACCTGTTCCTCCTGCAAAAGCTTAATCTATAGTATTACCTAATTCTTTAATAAGTTCTTTATGTGGTATTTTTGTATATAATGTACTAAAATCATATGTCGAGATTGATTTAGCCTGTTTAAGAGAATTAATACAATCCAATTTTTCTTTTACTAGATCTGAATTATGTATCACCCAAAATAGGTGTATATTACTATAGAATTTACTTATTTTATGGAAATTATTTATTTGATTTATAATTAGTTTAAAGACTTTAGATACAGCTTTACTTAAAGGTTTAGTGATGCACATTTATATATATATATATATATGTATATATGTATACAATTAGAAGTGGATTTTACTTTTACCCCAAACCTGCCTCGTCCAATGGAAATGCTGTATAACTGAGAGTGAACTATACTCTAGTCATGATACTATGTTTTGATTTCGAAGTAAGTGTCTATACCCTGTGCTGGTGAAGAGATTTGATATAAATAAATTCCATATCGTCTCAGAAACGATCGTACATGAAACTGTTGTTTATATATTATTTCTTGGGACGTGTGCAAATGAATATGTCGGAAACATTGTTACCTAGGATGTATAATATATATAAATGTATATGTGATGAGACGATTTCAATCATTCTGTGACTCCGATATAGTTACCAATTCTTTTCTATATTCCCGATTCCGATAAAATTTCCGATTCCAATTTTGAAATCGCCTAAAAAAGCAAATTTTAAAAACTACTTTTAAATGTTAATATCATTTTCTTTTAAATTTTAGAAACTTCTTAATGTTTTCCTTTGTATATTGTATCCACGATTTTAATAAACGCATTGTTAGTTTTTTATCTATATTTTTCGCTTGTGCCATTTTTTTCATATTTATCTAATCGTATTATTTTTACGTGTGCCATTTTTACCGAGCTATTTCTCCCGGTGCTATTTTTACCAAAATTCGTTATAATCTAAAGAGTTTAGTTTTACTCGTGGGTTTAAATCAATAAATATTTATAATTTTATCATTAGTACCAGCAATAAAAAGTTAAGTTTTAACAAACAATAACAAAATAAAAGAATCATTTTTGGAAACTAAGCTCAATTTTTTCCTATCCTGATACAGCCAAAAGTTTTGATTTTTCTGATTCCAGATTTCGATTCTGATTAATCGTTCGAACACTAATATATACATATATATATATATATATATATATATATATATATATATATATATATATATATATATATAATATTTATTACCTACATACTTCGATGTTTCATGCTTATGCAATCTTAAGTGCAGGGAGTTAATTTCTGACGGTCAAGAGTCTTACCCGTCGGCCACCGCAAATTAGC
Organism: Sepiola atlantica; assembly: GCA_963556195.1. Lineage (NCBI taxonomy): Eukaryota > Metazoa > Mollusca > Cephalopoda > Sepiida > Sepiolidae > Sepiola > Sepiola atlantica. The sequence continues at coordinate 60,005,909 of OY744518.1, read as the reverse complement.
TTGGAAGTTAGGAGGAATTTAACTTTGTAAATGCCAAGTCAGCGGTTATTTACAACGAGCAGCGAATAGTGATCAACAACAACACACCGTGTTGGGTCTCGCAATGAAGCTAGTCGTACTGCTTGTTATCAAACTCTCTTAGAGTACCCGGCTTTAGTAAATAAATATTTATAAATACATATTAATTATTTATTACCTACAGACATCGATGTGTCATGCTTACGTAATCTTCAGTGCAGGGAGTTAATTTTTGACGGTCAGATTATATATATATATATATATATATATATATATATATATATTACTATTTCATGCATCCACATAAAATTATATAAGAGGATATAATTTTTTATGTATCAATTTTCAGTATTTACTTTAACAGTGCTCGATACGTAAGTAGAACTTAGTTTAAGCTATGCAAATATATTTATGGCAATTAAGCTACACAGAGGCTCCTGTGTTTCATCCCCGGTGGTAATCTTCAGGCTAAAATGCATGGAGCTAGTTTTGGCAGATCTTTTTATATACTAGCTAGTTAACCAATCAGATTCTTTGTTGTTTTCTTAGCCAATTGTTGAGCTTCATACGAACAAAGGTCCGGTTAGTTTTACTTCCTATATTTTGTTCTATTGTTCTGTTTTTTATTGGGTGGCTATATCTTGTTTCTTTGTTGTGTCAATATAATAGGTGAACTTATGTTAACACGTGGTTCCTTGTATTTCTATTGTAGGTTTTAGTTTTTAAAATTGTTATATTTTAGTTTAGTTTATTTCTGTTTTACTTATTTGTTTGTTTATTTATTTATTAACCTAAGGTTCATTTCATTCTGTGCAGACCCCCAAAATCTATTAAACTGTAGAAGTGAGATAGCAAACAGCTGCCTGCACATAATTACATTTTTTAGACGGAACATTGTTATCTGTGCTTAAATGTATGTTATTCTGTTTCTTGGTGTTATTTTATGCATTAACAGGCAGGTAATGACACTAGTTGATTGTGTCTCTCTTCTTTATTTGGGTTTTCTTTATTTTGTTGAGTTGAAATTCCCATTTTTGCTTCGGGGACAGAAACCACAAACAGATAACTAAATAAATTATGGAGTTCGTTCGCTAACTATTTTTCCGAATATGTAAGAGCACTATGATGTGATTGATCGTTTCGTGGAAGAACGGACGGCTCTCAGCAGTATTTCCTAGATAATTTTCATGTGGGTGTTGGCGATAAAAGACCGCGCTCTGTATACACGAATCATTTTTTTGCACCCGTATCATGGTGTAGTCGCGGGAAGAGACGGACCCCAAAAATAGTGATAACATATCAAATGCATGTGTGTTAGGGGTCATGTGCGACTGTTTATAATTTGTGTGGTAGTCTGACGAACGACTGTAGCCTTGCGATTTATATATTTTTAAATGTTCGCGTTGTCGTGTTATTGGATTATTTTGAGTGATCATTTGGTGTGTATCTAACGTTTCTGAAACAAATAGTTAAGACCGAATATTTTCAGCTTAGGGTAAACTTTTATAAAAATTAAAATAATTGTTGTTAAGGTATGTTGTATAAAGAGAAAAGAAGAGGGTACATGGTCTCGTGAGGACATCACAGTGAGAGGTGAAAGACAACGGTTGTTGTCTTTTCCCAGCAGATAGGAATTTGGTGGGAACGTCTATAACGAGCTTATGTGAGAGTTGGGTATAAATTTAAAAAAACTGACAGGTTTAAACTTTGGCTCGCGTATAAGACAATCTTTGCCAGAGTTTTCATAAAAATCAAAATTGCTTGTTCTTGTTTGCTATTTACAACTAAACTGACGGTTACGATGTGACAGAATTAACGACTGTAGAGTATCGAGACAATACAGAAAACTCAAATGACTAATGGAAAACTTCTTTTACCAATTTCAATCTATGCATAGTCGTGATAGAACGAGAGACTATTTGTCGTTTTAGACATGAGAAATTTACAAAACTGGATAAGTGTATTCTTATTAGAATTAAAAGCGCGCAACGAGTAGCAAGTTGAATTTGAATGTTGTCTTAATTTAGAAAATCTGATTTTGAGAAGATTGTATTTATTTCTACAAAATCATCTCGTTATGCCATGTAGAAGAAAGCCACTTTGATAAGTATCGGTTGATGTAAATGCTATGATCACCAAACATTGTTAGTACATTATCTGCAAGGTGATGATGTATATCCGTGTCATCCGAGATCAGTGTCGCATCTTGTTTGATCAGTTTCTATCAATTCCCACAATTATCACCTCGAGTTCATTAAGTTGATTACGACAGACTTTTCATATACTGCTAGTCTCAACTAACCATTATATATACTAGTGGGTGTACTCGACCAATATCTAACACTACGCCCGTTGTATGTTTGGTATGGTTTCGCACCTTGATAAAACTCGATTGTGGATATTCTCGTCACCATGTACTTCAGTTGAACAAAATAATCGAATTTGACTGATCCAAAAGGTAGACATCAAGTTGATTAATATCAGGTTAGCACGGAAGTCATGTAACTGGACCACCTACTTCTATCCACTGACTAAGGAAATATCTTCGGCCTATGCGACTGCAGTGCTAGGAGTACTATTATGTTCGAAATACAAACATCAGGCATAATGGTTTCCAAGAAGCTATGGTATGTCTCATCCGTCAATATGTTTGATAGTACTTAGGGTAACACTAAGGTATAACCAAGATTACCTGTCCAGATATTGTGATAACAGTTGTTGGCTACATGGTGGAAACACTAAATTTGGATTACCATCTGCCCATACATGCTGATTGTGGGTGTTTATTATCCCGTTTCGTGTAAGATATGCTTTCTCAGTGAATAAAATTCACGTTAAAAATTCAGGATTTCCAGGGCATTGCGTTAAGAACAACTGGCAGAACTGGTGCAGACTAATTCGTCTGTAACAACACTATACTATGCAGGTGATAAGGGTACAAACCTCGTTCCTATAACGCTTTCAATACAATCTAATGAGGAATAGCCACTTGCTTTGCCACTATTAACGTACTGGTTTGAACAGTATATTATGTATCATCGAGTATGTATTCCTTTTATTTTGGCGTCGATAGCCTTGGTCTTCGTCTGTTGCGACCACAAGTTGCGAAGTGTAATATTTAGACAACAGGCGATAAATGTTCTCGAATGTTTTTATATCGGGTTATCTTCCTTCAGAAACCTTGAAGAACATTGGACCTTGGCAGCATCACCATTCGCCAAGCAATAAACGAAGTGAATACCTTCTCTTACTTGATTTGTGTACATCTCATCCTACACCAGTTGTTCGAACTCAATAGACCATCGTAAAGCTGTGACACAGATTTCTCGGAAAATACTATTCTTTTAATACTCGTGATTTTCAACTTACTGATGTCATGGACAAAGGATGTTTTCGCTTTATCAATTTCTTTCCAAAATTATGATATTTCTACTAAATATGCTCTTAAAGTTTAAAGTATTTTTCGAACAACATTAAGTAAGGGGATGTAAAATAAAACTAAGGGGTCTTCATCATGCTTATGCCTACTCAGTGGTTGCTTTCATATTTTTACTAATGAGCAACCACATATAAATATCAAACGCTACCAGAGGATGAAGTTTAATGAGATGGGTGTATTTCCAGTTGAATGAGGAAAAATATATGAGAGAATTAAAAATAATGAATGGAATGAACCAAGTTTGATTACTTATGAATTTTAAGACGACTATGTTGCAGTCTGTAGAGAATCAGTCGCGTAAGAATATGATCCAAAGATGGAAACTTCTTAGAAAGAATCTCTGTTAATAGAAATTTGGGCTGACGCAAAGCACACGGGCAAAAAAGAATAGATCTTTTCATTTATTACGCGTTCTTGTTACAAAGAGGAACCAGGGATTGAAGCTCAGTCGAGTACCTTCTATGAAAATAACGATAGAGTATTTATTTACTCCTCTCCAAGAGTTAGGCACAAGGCCAGTTTTATCTAACTCCCACAAGTAAGATGTGACCCAAGGTCGGGTCGGGAAAGTGGGGTTTGAAAAGCCAGCGCCCGAGAGGTGAGCACTCTGGCCATTAAAAATTGCCTGGGTAGCCCCGTCGGCATTCCCCGGTAGGGGCGCCTCAGGCAGTAAGCAATAAAATTACTCCTCCCCAAAGAGTGGAGGCGAAGCCTGAAAGGGTGGACCTCCTAGAACTGCACAGGACAAACCAATAGACCGGCGTAAATCAAGCCCCGAAGGCCAAGACAATACCAGTCTATGGGGTGCAGTATCCATCGGAACAGATACTACACTTTGATCTTAGCCAAAATTCCAAAAGGCTAGCAGTTCGAGGAAAGAAGCTATTAGAGTAGAAAGCTTTCAAGCATCTGGGTACCTCTAGAGCGAAGGAGTGTACCAGTGCTACAAGTTTTTCGGAGCACATTCAATTAAAGTACGTGTTAAAAAAGCACAGGGATGCAACATTGCGGCGATGAGACAGAGGCTTGATCTTGGTAGATAGTGTGGGCCCTATTAGATTAGAGGCTCTTTTGGGGGACCCTGACTAAAAAGGGAACGCTAGTTGTTGGTGTACCAGCCCATATATAACAACAATACTCTATAAATCAGCGAATGATGGCTTTTTAGATATATAGAATACTGGCAGGTGTGAGAAGTTTTCTAGCTCGGTAGAGGGAGCCCACTTTCATTACAGTAGACTTGGCATTGTATTTGTTCCAATTCATGTTACCTGTGAATATTATGATGAAGAATATTAATTAAGTAATGGTTAGATTAGCCATGACAATCGGTGCTTGAAAAGGTTTCTTTAATTATTAAAGGAAAGGAGCTTTCTCTTAATACCATTAAATATTACTATATATTTATGTTCCAATCCCACTACATACTGGAGCTAATTTCCTAATGATTCAGCCATAACTTTGAATATGTGTGTGTTCGTTTTTGCGACATGTCGAAAATTGATTGTCGTGTCGTCAGCAAGTATTCCCAGCTCGGACACAATTGTATCAGTGGGGTCGTTTATAAAAAATCAGGTATGATAATGGTCCAAGGATTGACCCTTGGACCCACCGCAAAATGATCTGATTAAATTAAATATTCGTCAAGTAATATAGTACGACTTCATTTTTATGAGAAGACCTTCATGCCAGACCTTGTTATGGCTATATATACCGCTACCATCCCAGCTTTAACAGCTTTGTCCAATGAATTGTTAATGCGTTCCGAGATAACCGTTAGGATATCCGCAGTAGAACAGGCTTGCTTAAATCTATACTCTTTATCAGAAAAGAGTTTAGCATTAGCGAAGTGGTACACCATCGCTAGATTGACATATACAACAAAATCGACTAAAAAGTTTGCGGATCAGTTCTTTCACTAAAATTCTAGATTTTTAAGTCGATTTTGTTGTATATGTCAAGGAAGTACAGCAGTATTCTAACTTAGAATGTAACTGATAAAATGATATGCTTTTTCAAAAATAATATACCTTAAATATGTATCTATGTATCTATATAAAGTTCGGTATGTTTATATGTTTATATTGAAGTTAGGTAAAAATGGCACCGGAAAATGGCACGGTAAAAACGGCACTGGTAAAAATTGCCCTGGTAAAAATGGCAAAAGTGGATAAATAGATGAAAATGGCTGAAGGAAAAACATAAATGAATATCTCACAGTGAGTTTATTAAATTCTTGGTTATAATAAATCAAGAGAAAACATAAGAAATTTGTCAAATAAAAAGAAAATTCAGCTAAATCCGGCCCCCAATGAAGTTTTACTTTTAGGCGATTACATCTCAATATACTGAAAAACTTGGAGAAAAAATAATTATAGGTAAAAGAGAAACAAGCCACTTGATGACGACTTCCGGCCTTGAAATCGGAAAACAACAAGTAGTGTTTATCAGGAAACAGTCCTTCGCCATTTTCGTCGGATTACAGTTGGAGTATTTTTAATTTCACTAGTTTGAATACATGGGCATCAGCCATGCAGTCAAATACAAAACAATTTATCGGGAATATTCTGTATTGGATACGTTATTACTATGATGGTTAATATATTTAAATGTTGTTACATTTTTATTCAGAGAAAAATATTAAGCTACTTTTTAAATAAAATAAAGTATTTAAAAGTGTTTTTAATATTAAATATTTAAAAGGGGTAAACTTGAAAATTGACGACATATAAACAGTTAAAAAAGTTACATAAAATTAGTGTATAAGAGATGATATACAATGTTTCAAACAAGCTACATTACCATTTTAATATATATATATATATATATATATATATACATATATGTATATATATACATATATGTATATATATATATATATATATGTATATATATATATATATGTATATATATATATGTATATATATATATATGTGTGTATATATATATATATATATATATATATATATATGTATATATATATATATATGTATATATATATATATGTGTGTATATATATATATATATATATATATATATATGTATATATATATATATATATATATATATATATATATATATATATATATTAATTATGACATTAAGAACGTTTGGGAATTAAAATCAATTTAGTATCATGTAATAATAGGGGGAAAATAGGATTTTTTCGTCTTGAGCGATACGGAAGTAAACATGGCGCCGGTTTATTTTTGTTAAAGCCGCGATTATTCTAGCATATTTACACATTTCAAATGTGTTTTTCTTCAGATTACATGCGTAATACTAAACAGATTTGAACTCAAAATGGTTCCTCATTTAATAATATTTTTAAAAAGACAACAGCATAAAATCATGTTTATTACTTATACACAATTTTTCATCGAATTCTCTTTTTTAATTAATTTGCATTGAATTATTAACACCAATTTAAATTATCAAATTTCCAAAACCTTCTTTATGTCATAATCTTACACACATACATATATATATATATATATATATATATATATATATATATATAATATTAATTATTAAAAATAATAATAAGTAATTAGAACGCCATACAATGCCTTTTAGTTTTATTAACTTTCTTTTCAATTTAATTTTCGAAGATATACTTCATATATATATATATATATATATATATATATATATATATATATATATATATATACAATAATATTTTTATAAATAAATATTAATTATTTAAATATCTACATCGATGTTTCATGCTAACGAAATCTTCAGTGTAGGAACTAATTCCCAACGGTCGGTAGGCGCGAACCCCGATCACAAATCGCCACTGATTCGTAGTCGGGGATCTTACCCATCGGCCATAGCCAATTAGTTAGTAAATATAGAGGAACTTTAAATGTAAATAGCGAAATATATATATATATATATATATATATATATATATATATATATATTATCGCATGTACACTAATTTTATTTTAATTTTAGAAGAAACTGATTGGAGAGTTGATCTTAACATTTACCAAATAAAACTAATCTAATCCTAATGTTAACTATAAATGATAAAATTAATTATAGTAATTACATCTAATTAAACACGCTACAAGTTGTGCTTTTACGGCAATATCATTTTGTATTTATAATAATTGATTTATCGTGCAGAGGCCACATAAACAAATACTTACGATTTTTACTGAGTCAATAAATACTTATTTAAAATTACTTATTTGAAAAAAATGGGTGGGGTGAAATAAATTAAATTAGAAATATCGATTTTATTTGCTTTAGAGCAACAGTAAATATTTTAAAATATTTATTTAAAAATATTATTTGAGGCGGACGTCTAAGTTCTGATTTATAACTATATCCCCCTCAAATCTATTTTCAATCGATATTTAGTCCATTGTTGCTTACATTGCCTAATTTTCCGTTGCCTGATTTCCCGTTGCCTAATTTCCAGTTGTCTAATTTTCCGTTGCCTAATTTTCCGTTGCCTAATTTTCCATTGCCTAATTTCCCATTGCCTTATTTTCTAAGGACCAACATTTTAAATAGCATTGTGTACACTAACAACGAACTAATACAAATCGGCTTTGTTTTAAAAGAAAAAGAAATATTTGGTTGTCTTACAATTTTCAATCAATTACAAAGAAAATATATGATAAAAAAATATTTAGAAAGATCTACTAGTGTAATATACGTCCCCATGTATTTTTTACGTTTTTCAAACATATGCGAACATTACACGGTAATTTCGAAAAATTTAAAAAGCGACTAATCTCTCATTAAATATTTATAAATTTTAAAAGAATCGGATTCGGAATCGGTAATTATATCGGAATCGGGAATTTAGAACAGAATCGCTACTTGTATCGGAATCAGGAAAAGTTGTTGAATCGTCCCATCACTAGTTTATATATTTCTATATAGGGAATTCACTTCTAAATTAATTAACACATCATTGCGAATTTTAAGACACAACTGCTAGGCGTAAGGATGAGTGATCTGGGCTATATTTAGTTTGATTTAGCTTTTGTCAAATATGGTTAAAAAGCGTTGGACACTTCGTGAAAATTAAGATGCCTCAGATTTTTTTTAGAAAATATAACCATCTGTATTAGATGTCAATTAATAAATATTCCTTAACGTTTATGTTTCGTTGGAATAATTTAAAAGGAATTTTCAAGGGTATAAAATGGTACAACCTCCCATTTGAAAATTTAAGTATATCAGATATACATGAAATGTGATCCATCGTTATTCAAACCAATTAAGATAGATTTCCTGTATTTCAATTTATTCTTGAAATTCATTTCATTGTAAACCTTCAATTTGAAACATTTTTGGAATCGAAATAATGTAAGGGATTCTGATTAAAAAAAAAGATGTTTCTAAGTTTAGTATCATATATCTTGATTTTAATGTTTGTAAGGGGACATTAAAGTTGATGCAAAACTGTTCTGTTCGAGGGATTGATTTCACTCGGAACGGGTTTTCTTCTACTTTATTTATTCTTGTCTCAGTAGAAATTTGTTCTTTTGTGTAAACTTGAAAAAGATGAGTTTGAACTGTTCGAATTTAATGGCTAAATTAATTTCGAATGAAGAAATCTATTCAAGAGAAGATTAAGACATCCAATTCGAAATAACTTGAAGAAAATAAGAAAGAAAAATAAGAAAAGGACCTAATATATGAAAAGAAAAACGTGTGGGAATTTGTAAACATTTACGGCTTTCCTGGTGACCAGTTTTGGGCTTGACTGAATCCTTGGAAAGGCTTGTATATCCATTGAATCTGTCGTTTCAAGAAACCCCATCCTTCACCCAAGAGTTTTGAAAGCTAAACCGGATCTCTGTTACACACAGACCCAAACACACACGTACCCACACACGTACCCCCCACACACACATCCACACACATCCACACATACACACATATATATATATATATATATATATATATATATATATATATATATGAGAGAGAGAGAGAGAGAGAGAGAGAGAGAGAGAGAGAAAGAAAGAAAGAGGTGAGTAGATACGCACGTGCACGGTGATCCTTTCCGTGGCCACAGATGACTGCGTCCGCTCTTGCCTCGGGATTTTTTTTAATTCGTCCTCCTGTCCATTTTAATTTGACACGTTGGATTCATCCCTGGACATTCATGAAAACGTTGTACTTTTTATTTGTTTACAAAGATTAAAAGATGAGATTAACTCATCTTCACAGGTGAAAATAGATGGAGGTGTGTTGGGGGATTATCTTTTGAGATGTGTCGCCGCATCTCTACGAGATACCTTGTCCGTCGGTCCGTTTGTCAGGCTTTCGTGTGAAAGAGTGTTTACTTTGGTCAGTCACGCTTAAGTTTGAAATAGTATTTTATTTTGTCTGTCACGCTAAAGTTTGAAATAGTATTTACGTTGGTCAGTCACGCTTAAGTTATGAAAATCATTTTATTTTGGATGCCACACTTAAAATTAAAATGCATTTACGTTGGTCAGTCACGCTTAAGTTTGAAATAGTATTTTATTTTGTCTGTCACGCTAAAGTTTGAAATAGTATTTACGTTGGTCAGTCACGCTTAAGTTATAAAAATCATTTTATTTTGGATGCCATCTAATCTTAGTACGGATCTGACTCTTATACGCGTAGAGGATTGCATCAGAACGCGGGAATTTCTGGGGCAGTAGAATGATTCAGATATTATTTTATCTGCCGCGGTTAATTTTGAAATTATAATTTTTCTAGGTTTGCCTCGCTTAAAGTTGAAATAATATTTTTCATTAGCAGATTTGATATCGTATTTTATGGGTTCGGTTAAGTTGGAAATAAAACTTTCGCTGTCTGTCAAACTGCAGTTCGAAATATCATTCTATTTGTTCTGTTGTGCTTAAATACGAAATGGAATTTTTATCGTCTGCCTAATATTTTTTTATAAAAACAGTTTCTTTTGTCTATCATGTTAGATTTATAAATAGAATTTTCTTTGGTCACACTTACATTTGAAATATTTTTCCTTTTGGTATGTCACGCCAAATTTATAAAATTATTTTATCACGCTTAAAGTTGAAATATTATTCCTCTTGATCGGTCAAGCTAAATTTATAGATAGCATTTTTTATCACTCTTAATATGGAAATATCATGTTTTTTGGTCTGTAACTCCAAATTTATGAATATCATTTTCTTTGATCATGCTTAAAATTTAAATATTATATTTATTGGTTTGCCACGCTAAATTTATAAATAGCATTTTTTATTAATCACTCTAAAATTTGAAATATTATGCCCTTTAGTCTGTCACGCCAAATTTATAAATAGCATTTTTCATTGGTCACGTATGAATTTGAATCAGTGTGCCATTTGGTCTGATCCGCTTAATGTATGAATTGCATATTTTTAATACATCATGTCATTTCGCTTGTCACGCTTAATATGTGAATAGCGTTTGTTTGGTCAAGTTTAAATTTGAAACATTTTGCACTTTGGAACATCACGATTAATTTCTATATAGTATTTTGGGGCCACGCTTCCATGTTAAATGTTATGCCCTTTGTTTGTCACACTAAAGTTGCAAATAGCATTTTCATCGTTGAACGCTTATATAGAATCGACGCATCTTAAGAATCCATGTTCTTGTAATTGTTTCATTTGAGTCAACCAAGAAAACAAGATTGACACAGTTCCATGTTTAAAGTAAACATATTAACAGTCGTTGCTTAACACATTTTGTCCTTCCCTGGAGGTCTTATAGTGATAAACAACAGCTTTGAGTTAAGTGTGATATTAAATCATCTCTCAAGTATCGATGCTGTTCCTAAGAAATATTTTCTTACTCAAAATTTAAAAAAAAATCTGCCCCTTTTATATTTCTCAGACATTTAACTTCAAAGTTTCGTAAACGATAAAATACATTACTTTAAAAATTATTCAGCCATATCATATGATATTAGTTTGACTCGCGGTTTTGTATTCATTATTTAATAGGGTATCACAATAAAAACTATTTATGTGCAAGTATTGCAAATTAACAACGTTTGGATATGTAATTTCACTCTTGAAACAAAACCTTTTTTCATCAGTAAAACGAAACTTTATATATAACATTTATAGGGACAGTAGCGGATGCACAGGCATTCGTCGGAAATGTCAGTTGCCTTTATACATTAGAAATCACAAGATATGATATATAAATTTGTTATTTACGTAGTTTACATTCCAAAACACTACTGACTCCAATGGTCTTATTTTTAAAAATCACGGCACGATATTCGCCATAAATAACTGATAAACCAGAATTAAGTATGCACCTTGTATTAAAAAGTAGTTAAGCGTTTACATTTGACGAGTTTCACTGACTCTACTTAATATACTAGATATACAACTATACACGAGATATACAACTAAATACTAGATATAAAACTATATACTAGATATACAACTAAAATACTAGATATACAACTAAAATACTAGATATACAATTATATACTAGATATACAACTAAAATACTAGATATACAACTAAAATACTAGATATACAACTAAAATACTAGATATACAACTAAAATACTAGATATACAACTAAAATACTAGATATACAATTATATACTAGATATACAACCAAAATACTAGATATACAATTATATACTAGATATACAACTAAATACTAGATATACAACTAAAATACGAGATATACAACTAAAATACTAGATATACAATTATATACTAGATATACAACTAAAATACTAGATATACAATTATATACTAGATATACAACTAAAATACTAGATATACAATTATATACTAGATATACAACTAAATACTAGATATACAATTATATACTAGATATACAACTAAAATACTAGATATACAATTATATACTAGATATACAACTAAAATACTAGATATACAACTAAAATACTAGATATACAACTAAAATACTAGATATACAACTAAAATACTAGATATACAATTATATACTAGATATACAACTAAAATACTAGATATACAATTATATACAAGATATACAACTAAATACTAGATATACAGCTAAATACTAGATATACAATTATATACTAGATATACAACTAAAATACTAGATATACAATTATATACTAGATATACAACTAAATACTAGATATACAATTATATACTAGATATACAACCAAAATACTAGATATACAACTATATACTAGATATACAACTAAAATACTAGATATACAATTATATACAAGATATACAACTAAATACTAGATATACAGCTAAATACTAGATATACAACTAAAATAATAGATATACAATTATATACTAGATATACAACTAAATACTAGATATACAACTAAAATACTCCATTATTCTAAGAGTATATGTTATCACAAAATCTCGAAGATAAAACGCTCAAATTAAATAAATAATCATTGTCATTATTTGATTAATTGTAAATTGTTTCCTGTAAGAATTGTGTTTAATCTTGTTCTAGGGCTATGTTATAAATATAATGTAATAAAATAATGTTCCGTGTATTTGCTTCGTTTTTCTGTTTTCTTAGTCTTCCCCTTGTGGTTGCTGAGACGGCAAAATCTACGATTTGGCAGGATTTTTCTTTCTTATTTACTATTATGAAATCCGGTTTCCTTGCTTGTAAGAGTTTATCTGTTTGTACCTCCATATTCCAGAGGATTTTGTGTTTTTAGTTTTCTGCTACTGTCTCTGGTACAATTTGTCCGAGTGTTCGAAATGCAGTTGTTTGCATAGCTACCAGGGTACTGCTTTCCCCGGCCAGTCATGCCTATTTTGTATTCTTTTTTGCCCAGTTTTAAACATTCACTTATGTGATTTACTGTTTCGTCTCTTTGTCCGATCAATCTGCATTTACTATTTTCTTCCTGCGTCTTATCTATTTTAGCTTTAATATAGTTGGTCCTAATCACATTGTTTTGTGCAGCCGTCAGTAGGGATTCCGTTTCGCTGTTCAAGTGTCTTTTGTCAGTCATACCCAACTATTTCCGTTCGTCTCTTCTCTTGACAGTCTTATGAAACTATCATGTAGTTGTTTATCTACCTACTTATATTTTCTTGTCTGTTTGTGTCCAGTTTCGGTGCTTTCTGAGTTGTTTGTTTGGACGATGTATCTTACTGCGGTGATCAGACTTTTTGTATTCTGGTATATGTATTTCTCCAGCTCCTTTTTAGTGTCGTCCATACAGTCTTCTATACTTACCAGTCCTCTCCCCCCTTCCGTCTCTCTTCACGTAGAGTCTTTCTGTATCGTCTGTTGGGTATAGTGCGTTGTGCATGGTAATTACTTTTACAGCCTTCTGGTCAAGTTTCCTGAGTTCTTTTGTCCAGCTTATAAATGGTCCGGTATCTTATTAGTGATACAGCCCAAGTATTTATTCCTTTTATTACTTTTCTGCTATATAATTTCGTTTCTAAGAGTTTTCTTATTCTAATAAGATAATCTTTTCCAATCTTCTCTTTCATTTATGTTGATTAAATCATAATCATAATCATCATAATCATCAATATGATCATCATTATTATTATTATTATTATTATTATTATTATTATTATTATTTTTATTATTATTATTATTTTTATTAATTTGAAACCAAACAACGATGTCTTCCCCCCTTTTTTAAATTAATAAAATATTTATGTGAAGTTTCTGATTTTCGGCGTAGCCGATTTACGCATAAAATATTCTTTTTTCTCTTGTTTTCACTTCTTGTCGAAGACATTTTGTCTTCAGTTAAAGTTGCCGCTCGATTTTTTCAGGTCAAGATTCAGAGTCCGTATCTGAGGTAGCACGTTGGCTGTGCTATTATCGTGAATTTGAAATTATTATTAATTTAGAAAGGAAACAATGACGTGTTCTTTTTTTTTTAAATAAAACAAATATTTCTTTTAATATCTTACTTTTCGGCATAGACGCCTCACTTATAGAATCTTCTTTGCTCTTTCTCTCTCTCTCTCTCTCTCTCTCTCTCTCTCTCTCTATATATATATATATATATATATATATATATATATATATATATATATATATATATATATATATATATAATGACAGAGAGATACACACGACACATAGTATACAGAGATTGGGCATTTTCGTGGGGAGGGAGATCAAGTTACGAAAACTGAGAGAGGTTGGCCATGACGATTACAAAGAAATACATTGCTATAAAATGGGTTCGTCTCCTTAAAATAAGGATGTATATTATTGGCGTAATGGCGAATGCAATCAGTCATGAGGAGTTCAAATCCTAACGGATCAATTAGTTCTTTACAGATATTATAGACGTTTAAAACAGAATGTGATTCGTAGCGTTGCGCATATTACAAAATTTCAAGATGTTTTATTTGATTTTGGTATCGATTATATTTAGAACAAGATCATATTTAAAACCAGATTATATTTTGAACCAAATACTCACAGGAAGGAATACATGTAAGTTGCAAAAATTCCTTGTGAAAGAAGTACTATGGAACTCGTAGAACTCGAACACGGTAAGCTGAATCATCAATCCGTATTTTAGCTGTTTTTGTTTCGCTAGAACTTACAACACAAAAACTAAGAGTTTGGCTATTTTGAAAGTCTAATAGATCTATATTTTAATTAATTTAAATTACTTTATAATGATATCTCAATTTTAATTTTAGAAAACATAGAGGGAAATCAAGTTACGAAAGCTGAGAGGGGTGGGCCATGACGATTACAAAGAAATACATTGCTATAAGATAAGTTCGTCTCCTTAAAATAAGGGTGTATATTATTGGCGTAATGGAGAGTGCAATCAGGTAGGACGAGTTCAAATCCTGACGGATCAATTAGTTCTTTTACATATATCATAGACGCTTAAAATAGAATGTGATTCGTATTACAACATTTGAAAATGTTTTATTTGATTTTGGCATCGATTATATTTATAACCAGATTATATTTATTTTAATTACTTTATAATGATATCTCAATTTCAATTTTAGACAACATAACAATCAAAACAAACAATGAATAGAATGAAATAAAATAAAATAAAAACGCTTTTTGTTTAACCGGCCGATTAGGCATGATGGCAAGATTGGTTTATAATATGCCGGAAGACCAGAATTCAATCATCGGTCGAGTCATACTAAAGACTCAAAAATGGTACTAAACACTCAGCAATCATCAGGTGAAGATCAAGGGTAAATGGAGTAATCCTGTAAAAGGAGTGGCGCCCTCCCCTACACCTCGTTGTAATAGCTGATGTAAAAAGAGGCTTTGGATCGCCCTCAACTATGGTAAACGATTTACTTTTTTACTTGGTTGTTTTAAAAAATAATTCAAATAATGATGCTATGATGCAATGTTTTTCATTATTTTGTTCAACCACTGTATATGTAGCATTATAAAACATCCACGTATGAATCGTTTATATATAAATATGTAGAATAATAACTACTAAAAAATGAAAAACAATAGAATACTGAAATATGTTACTATACTGTTGATTAATCTCGGTTCAGCCTTTTGTTGGGCAATCAGAAGCAAGCATATTTCCTTTCTATTTTATTGGGGGATCGAAAGTTTTTCGGGGATCCTATCACTTTCTTCAGTACAGGATTTGAAGTAGCACCGATGTAAGCTCTTTTCTGTTCGGGTTATTTTAAAATATAATTGAAAGACAAAAATAATCGAAAAAGTCCTTACCAATAACGACACATTAAGGAATGTCCTAGGAGCAAAACATGATTTTCGGATCCTTGTTTTGACATTTCAAAACACCGGGAACTTTATGCTAAACTAACAGTAGCGGTGAGCGTGAATAGCTTTGTATGCATATTACGGAACACCTTTTTTTATCTCTGACTTTCTTAGTGACTTTTCTAAGAGCACAAATCATGGAATCGACTAAGCCGAGTTAAAAGCTAGTTGAATCTCTAACATTCACTTATATACTAATACTATTAGGAAACCAGTATGGGTAATATGTTTCGAAATTTTTTACATGAGGGTTGATAATGTGTATTATTTGGATTATTCGGACTACTGTTCTCATCTTCGATGTTATTCTCACAACGTTTCGGCCGGTGTCACCTTCGACCTTCTACGGAAATCTGTTTGTCGAACACGGAATCTGTACGGAATGTCGAACAGAACCTATTATTTAATCCATGATAGCTTGCCCTTGTTCCGTCAGCCATCACCAGGTAATAGTCGTTAGTAATTCGTAATTGTATTATTAGTATGGTCCGTATTGAGTATTTAACCTCCAGAAGAGTGTCATTTGGAACTAATATTACTTAACGCTTTATCCGTTACGCCCCGGGTCCTTGCGGACAATTCTAGTATGACTTTTTTTTATGTAGTCTATATACGTATTACTATAGATTACTACGTATTATATATATATATATAGGTTGGTTTCTGGATTTTCTTTGAAACCTCTCATTTTATTTCTCGTGCCTTCTAACGACCTTCCTACAAATCACTTTCTCCGCTGGACTTTTTGATACCGGATTTTTTTTG
The DNA here is from genome assembly GCA_963556195.1 of Sepiola atlantica. Classification (NCBI taxonomy): domain Eukaryota; kingdom Metazoa; phylum Mollusca; class Cephalopoda; order Sepiida; family Sepiolidae; genus Sepiola; species Sepiola atlantica. The sequence continues at coordinate 59,988,965 of OY744518.1, read as the reverse complement.
GACACTTGTTTTCATTCGGCCAACTTTTTGCCTTATTTTTTCCCCCACAATCTTTATTTTACTTTTTCAAATTTTAAATCTTGGCCTTTGCCAACTTATCTATCCCAGCAATTTCCTCTGATGATAAGATTTTGATCTTTGAAAAGCCTGGCTTAAGGAAAAATTAATTGAATAAATTGCGTTTTTGCGGAATATACTTTGCATTGAACAACTGAATTGAAAAAAGATCTGCCTCCGTCGCTTTTCTAATTCCTTCTCATCCTTCTACCTATATATATATATATATATATATATATGCAAACATTGTTAAAAATAACAGAATTCGTCTGTTTAATTATATCCTTTTTATTTTTTCAATTTTTCTGATTGTCTGTTTTGTATTAAAATAAAAAGAAATAATAAATATTCCATAGGTTTCACAGGTTTCACGAACGTTTTCGATTCTTCGTCGAATCATCCTCAGGTGTCAAAAACAAATGAATAACAAATCTGGAGAACAAAGAGAATTTTAAAAAGACAGCGATGAAACGTACAGAGAACGTTTTCGCATTGTTCGAGAAAGTCGTGGACGATTTAAATTCAGCAACGCCGGGTGGCATCACAGGACAAAATCACATTACGTTAAGCATTTTAAAATGTTACCCCTGGTTTTATATGTGATGTTATTAATTTTAGGTTGTTTTGTTTTTATGTAGATAGCTTCCAGTATATATTTTTTTAATTGGTTTCGGAATATATATATATATATATATATATATATATATATATGACAGATTTCCGAGTTCGACAAGATACACCTACAGAAGATTGGAGGTTACATCAGCCGAAACGGTGTGAGAATAACATCCAAGATGAGAACAGTTGTCCGAATAATCAAAATAATACAGGTATTGGTCACTAGCAACATTTGTTCAATGCATCGTTTACAATGTACATTTTCGTTTGGCAATAAATAAGTAGCAAAAGCTTCATATGCCAGAAAACGGATAAAAAAAACATGTAGAATTGTAGTTTCTTCCAAGGGGGCCAAATGGCTCCGTTTTGGGAATCACTGCGCTGCCTTCTACGGACAGATATAATCCCCCTTAGAACTTAATAAAGAAGCACTTCTTTCTTTTCTTTCTTTCTTTCTTTTCTCATAATATGAAAATAGAAGTTGACGCAAGAGTCCTTAATGGAAAATGGTAGCAGTTCAGGCATCCAACTGATATAAATAATTGAATTTAAAGAAAAAATCCAATGTAAATAAAGAATAGATCCTTCTCAGTTATGGGTGACAGTCGACCTACGGCCGTCCGAACGCCGCCCCACGGGGTGAAGAGGGTCAAACACACGTGCCAGATCGTCCGGATTTATTTTCCAAAGCTTACGAGGTGTAAAACCAATTATGACTTTTCGTCAAGCTCGCATGAAAACATTTTCTCGACTTATCTTTAGTCCAACAAAGAGATAGGTAAAAGAAGAAATACTTCGTCGTTCATTAGTTTTCTAAGTGAGAGAGTCCGTTTCCTTGTATTAAAATCAGAATTATATCATCTAATATCAAATATCTGCGTATGGTCCTAAAATTTTATAAAGATCGGAAGACATAAATATTTTATGTATTTATTTCATTTATTTTTTTAGGGCGAGTAATTACAGGGGGCCTCCCTTAGGAAGACGAGATCAAATTCTGACGCCCAAGGCAACCCTTCGGGGCGGGTGCGGAGAAAGAGTCCACAAGTGTTACCTTACACCTGGGCATACTCGTGTGGGGTCTCCTCATATTTGCCCATTTGTGAGATCTGCCTTCATCGGGAAGAGCATTTAAAATAGCAATATGCTTTTGATTTGTCTATTTTTATGGCATATCCGTATTTTAAGTATTGGTAGATAGATTGAGAGAGAAAGAAGGGAGAGCAAACGATAGAGAGAAAGAAAGACACATTTAAAAAGAAACAAATTCCATGACACACATATTATATACGCATACATAATTATTTAATAATAAATATGTAATCGTTTTCTACGTTTAATCCTTTCGGAATCATCAGTGTAGAGATATATTTTCAAACAGCCGCACGATTCGAACCACGGAACAAAAGTAATATTTAACTAAATTGCGGACGCTTTAACCAATTAAGTTACTTTCCACCGTTACGAACGGAGTGAGAAATCAATCCTATTTATGTGTAAAGCTGGCGGACAAGTATAGTCAGCCGAAAAGGGGCTACAAATAATTATTTAATAACAAATATTTAATTATGTTGCATGTTTTAAAAACGTACCATTGTTTCATTGGCCTTTTATTGTTGTTAAAAGGGTCGTTAGAGCCTATCAAAATTCGTGAGTCACTGATCATTTGAATAGACTCTAACGACCTTTTTACCAGCAATAAAAGGTCAGTCGATTTCAATTAAACCATGGTACGTATCTGAAGTATGTAAATTATAGTTTTTAAATTAATCATTTATATATATATATATTTAAAATAAATAATTTGTATATTTGCTCTCATATTTTTGCGATCGAGCACTTTATATATTTCTTTTTAACGTGCCCCGAACACAATCTCTCTCTCTCCCTCTCTTTCACTGTATGTATATATATGTATATATATATATATATATATGAGAAAGTTTTTCACATATATCCTAGCTACATTAACATCAAAATACGTTAGAAATTGAAATACACTTTATATAGGCATCTCCTACTCACTCAAACAAATCTCGATTTTGCTGTTTTACATATTTATTTATTTTTACGTTTCCAATAAATTAATATTCTGTAATATACCTTTTTACTTGTATTGTCAAATTTTCATCTACATACGCAATTGTTTTATCGATAGTACTATTATTATAATCTACTATCTACTATCTACTATATAAAGTAGAGACGTTTTTTTCCCCTGTACCTTCTCGGAGTATAGGAAAACAACCACCTGCATCACAGGCTACTAAACTCACCGCTATACTACACTTATTCACTCGAGCGTGTTTTAATAAATTTGTTATTATTTTTTTCTACCTAACACTAAATATCACATTTGGCCCACCATCAACGTCTCTCCGAAAAACCAACTCCATATAGGTGGTAGCAAAAACTTTTTCCCCTAACAATTGTGTACTGTGACTACACTCATCGACACCGGGAAGTAATAAACACAGTTTAATTTTCACAAAACACCGGTTGTCATTCATTATTTGCCTTGTATTAATTTAACACGCATGCCAATAATGAAAGTTAGGTAAATTGGGGTATTTACACATGTATATCTGAGACGAAATCTGTGTCCAGTTGGTAAGAAGGTAGGTTTCATTATCGCGTGTTTTAGCGTTCGGTCCTAGTCTACTCTGCCACTTTTTTCTTTTTTTTTAAATTTAAAACATTCGCCAACACGGTAGATGGGGCAGAAAAAACAGTAGGCTGTTTATTTTTTTATTGCACGTCATGCAATAAGTAGTACTTTCTCCCGTGCAACGCCGGGCGACGGGTTCCGCTAGTTATAAATAAAATACGATAGATTTTATTTAAAAAATAATAGCGTTTAAAATCTTAATTAGAATTTAATTTTCAAGGGAGATAATGTACTTCCGGCTATAGTAAAGTGTCAAATATCGCTGAGATGTCGAACAGATATTACACTTTGATCTTAGCCAAAAGGCCACGGAACGATATAAAAATATTTTTTTTGACTGGGCATTTTTAAATTTAGGAAAAAAAAAGTTGATTAAATTGGAATATTTTTTAATGGGTGGTGTAGTGTAGTATTGGTTCTGTTGTCATAAGATTGTCCTCCCAGGAATTACCTCATCCATTTTAAAGGACGTGTAGGGGAGAATTCTGAAAAATCCACAGGACTCGATTTAGTCAAAATATCTTTCATAGGGGGGGGGGGGTAGTGTAATATTCTGTTCTCATAAGACCGTACATGCAAGAATGACTTTCTCCTTTTTGGGTGGAGGGAAGTTGTGTTCGTTCATCATGATACTATCGTCTTTCAAGGGAGGGGGGGCAGTGTAATATATGTTCGGTCACCATAATACTAGCTAAGGACGAACGATAACTCAAGTTTATAATAAACATGTCTTTTTTTAACTAGAAAATTATGAAAGTTATCGTTCTTCTTTAGCCAGCATATTCATTTTTGTTCATAAAGATGGCGACTATATTTTTCCGGACAATTTTTATTTAGGTGTTTCACATGGACAATGAAACTTGCCATGGTTTTTAATGTTATCTAAATAAATAAATGCAAAAGTGTTTTCCACCTATTCTTACTATATTCACATTAAAACGGGTTATTCTTATTTAATTCTCTGTAGTATATTTTCATTCGTCATGATATATTCCTCCCAGGCATTACCTCCTCTTCGGTGGGGGGGGAGGTCGTACAGTATACATTCGTTCCTCACGATACTATTTACTCAGGATTACCAGTTTTGGGTTGGGAGAAGTTAGTGTTCTATCTATTCTGTTGTCATGATATCATCCACCCAGGCATTAACCCCTCTTTTTTTTTGGGGGGGGGGTGTCAGTGTATGTAGTTCGTTCAGTATGATATAATCCTCTCAGCCTCTCATTTGCATATTTATTTATTTTTAAGTTTTTTATGAATTAATCTTTTCTAATCTGTTGATAATTAAATACATGCGTTTAGTATTTTTTAAATATTTTTTTGCTGCTGTTGTTGTTGTTGTTGTTGTTGTTGTTGTAGTTACTGCTGTTCCTATTCCTACTTACTTCCTCCCACGAGAACAGAGTTAGGCACGATGTCAATATTTAACGTTGGGGAAAATCTAGCTCCCCCACAATGGGCACTCTGAATTGGAACAAAAATTTCAATTGCCTCGGCCTAGAAGGATTTCTCTTTCACTGACAGTGATCATAAAAACTAAGTGCAGATTCAATTCAGATACTACATTTTGTTCCTAGCCAAAAGGCAAAAGAGTTAACATGTTGGTAGTGATGATGATGATGATGATGATGATGATGATGATGATGATGATGATGATGATGATGATGATGATTTGTCATAGAAAAGAAATAAACCTCTTCTAATCTTTCTAAATTACACAAAAAAAAGTATTTTGCTTTAATATTCATACGTATTTTTCTTTCTTTCATAATAAAGGTGAAAAGTACAAAGTACCCATTTCGAATTACTCAGTAATATAAAAGTGGAATATTTGACCAATCGACGTCCCACCCTTATGTTTAGTCATTTCATTATATAACCAGTTTTAATGGGGAATTCATTTTAATTTTTATGCTGAATCAAAATAAAATTTATCAGCGTTGAATATCTTAAATTCCATATCAATTGAGCTTTTTGTTGTTTCTTCCTAAAAAACAAAATTTTACGATGTCCATGCACAGTATATTTCCTCCATATTGGAATATATCAAATACCACTACGACAATTATCATTTTTTAAAACTTCCTCTAAATTACCAAATTGTCAAATGAAAATTATTACTTTGGTTTCTGTAAAGAAGAATACAGCGTCGGTAATTGCCAACCGGAAGGCGGGTAGAATTTGCTAGTATATATATATATATATATATATATATATATATATATATATATATAATAGTTTTATTTACACAAACATATGGCTACACGTCATGACACGTTTCAGTCGAAGCTATTATAAAGAAGGGATCATCACGCAAATTGGGGGAAAAATGTATGTTTTTTACAAATTCATTCATAAGAAAAGGGCAGATCCTAAATTCAAGAGTCATGTGATTAAATTGAAAAATGTAAATGCAAATGATGTGTTTTAAATTAAGATTTCAGAAATGGGTCAGACTTGAGTATACTGACATCTTATGAAGAGGGGAAAGGGTGATGTATTTTTTACATTTCTTTAACATTGATACTTTATGGGTTGGGAGAAGGTTAAAAAGTATCCGACCTTAGGCCAGAAAAAGTATTTCAAATACCTGACGGGGTTGGGACCCTAATTCCCTTCAATATAACCCCCATTGTGATTGCACACACTTAGCTCACCAATCAATTATTTATTCTATAGTCTCAAAACGGGAACCTTTCAGTGGCTTCTTCAATTTTCGAAACAACCAGACCTCGCAAGGAACCATATCTGGAGAGTAGGGAGGTTGACGAACGATTAGAATTCCATGTTTGGCCAGGAAATGTTGGATTAATTTGGGTGAATGTGCGAGGGCGTTGTTTTGATGCAGTTGCCAGTTTTTTGCCGTCCACATGTCTGATCTTTTGCTCTGAACTGCGTCACGGAGATAACATCTTGATAGTACTCGTTTGTCACTGTTTGTACTACCGGTGCGTATTCGTGATGCATAATTCCACGGATATCAAAGAAGACAGTCAGCATCACCTTGATTTTGCTTCGCACCTGTCGCGCTTTTTGGGGATTTGGAGACTTTGCGACGATTGTCTTTTTGCTTCTGGGTTGTACCAGTACAACAATGACTCATCCTAAGTAATCACGGTGTTAAGAAACCCAAGATTAGTGGTGGAGGTTTCCAGAAGGTCCTGTGCAACCTGAAAACGGAGGTTCTGTTGTTCCTGAGACAACACCTAAGGCACTAATTTCGCAGCCACTCTGTGCATATTTAAATCATCACGCATATTGCATGTGCGTAATTTTTATTCACTCCAACCTCTTGGTCGATCTCCCGCACGGTTTAACGACGATCTGTCATCACCAAATTTCGCACCCTCTCAACAACAGCTGCACTCCGAAAAGTTTGGGGTTTGCCAAAACACTGGTCACTCTCCGCTGATATACGGCCATGGTTTAATCTGTTGAACCACTCCTCAATGTGTGTTACACCTATCGAATATTCTCCAAACACTTGCTGAATCTTACGAATTGTTTTGCTTTGAGAATGTTACCTAACTGTGTCAGAAATATAAAACAAACAAGTTTGGACGGTAATTCAACTTCACCGATTTTCAATACCACTACTTTTTCTCTGCATTCCCAATCGCTTCTCCTGCTTCCCAGCTGTCCTCTTCATTCATATCAGCTGATCTCCACATACGCAAATCAGACTCCACTATGAAAATTTGCACCCATGAAGAGAAGCCCTCCTTTACCCTGCAGACACGACATGCGAAGCACCTCATTCTCTTTTCTGTTGGCAAGTGTTCCTCTTCATTGTCACAGAGAATCACCAATCTTTTGACTAAATTTGATGGAGAAGCTTTGCTTAACACGTCCAGTCATCTTGCGAAAATCGGTAATCCGACGAGCACGTTGTGTAGCACCTCACTCAGCGACCGACAGGCAGCGACTAACGCGCAGGAAGGCGGTGATAAAACCCACACATGCGCACGAAGGTGTCTTCCTTCACTGTGAAGAGTGGCGCCGCCCTATCGTCTCTATTTCGCACGGAAAAAATAAAGGTCGGACACTTTTTAGACATGCCTCGTATAGTCACATATTTAATATTTACACACACACACACACACACACACACACACACACATCTGAAACGTGAAACACGCTGTCAGAAGCCGTGATCAGCTAGCAGACGATTAAACAGTTCAAGACAGCGCTGGATGCATGATGGCCGCTAATCTTTGGATAATTACACCTCACTTGGGCAACGGAGGATACGAGGGGATGCGTTTCTGGCATAGAACATCATCAATAAGGATCTCAATATAGATTTCGAAAAAATTTTCATCCCAGCGCCAAGTCGTGACCTTCACGGAACCCTCAAAATATGTACCACAGTAGCTTTGTTCTCATTAGAAAAAGCCAGAATTCTCCTCCGTGTTTCTGCTTCGTGGAACAGACTACCAGAGGTAGTGACGATGTCTATTATACCCAGGTTTAAAGTTATCTTTGACAACACATCTAGATAGTCTATATGCGTACACATCTTCTTACTGTCATTTTACATGGCTTGTTGCACTTAGCTATTTTGGGACAATTAATTTAATTTTAGTTTATTTTGACGGATAGTAATCCAAAATGACTGGTTGTGTTAACGCACACTTTTATTTGTTGGTAATCCGTGTGAAGCAATTTACAATACATCTGCTATTACTTAATTTGTTTAGAATGTAGATACCCTTAATTTGTCAATTTACCCTCTCTGGGAGTTCCTTATTAATTTTCCTATTTCAAATTTACTTAGATTAAACCGTTTTGGTGTTAAATCCTGCTTTTGGTCTTTGTTATTTGTTGTTTCTTTAAAATGTATTTACTTATTTCTCAAAGTTATCCCATCAGCAATTGGTTCTAGAACAATACGCAAATTAAAGATTAAACCTGACATAAAATTAAATAAAACCTCAACATAAAAATAGATATATTCATATACACTCATTAGTCGACGGTGTTGCAGAGACTGCACTCCAGGTGACCAATGTTGAGGAGCGTGTTTTTGTTTTGTTTTGGTAACGTAAATTCACATTTTGAATTATCTATTCGGTATGCTGTGGTATTGTATTTGAAATAGACGAAATATATATTAATGTGGTATACACAACTGGTCAGAGACAACGAAAATAATGTTAGGTAAAGATTAAGAATTCAAAGAGTCCGAATACCTACTGGTTGAAGGAAGGTGTTTCTCTGTAAGGAGAAATTAAGTACACTTGTTTGTTTCGGCTGGCGCCGTGTGCGTTTACGTCTGTGTAAATAAATTAGCATGAATATATACGTGTGCCTGTTAGCATGCTTTTTTGTTAATGAGAGAGCGTGAGAGAGAGAGAGAGCGTCTATAGACTTGTGTAAATATGCATTCGTTGAACGACGTGTGCACGTCGCTGTCTGTACTGTAGTTTATGAATGTTTTGTTTATTGAAGGTTTTTTCCACAAAATAGAAGTGCAATGATTGTGTCGTACGTAAGTGTGTTTTCTGTTGTAAAAACGGAGAAGAGAGAGAGAGAAAGCCAAAGTATGTGTGTTTAGTGTTTTTATAGCACGCGCATGTTTTCGGCAGTTTTGAATCCACTCGCTTCTTTGATTGGCTGAAAGAAACTGCTGATTTAAAATATTGTCCAATCGAGTGTTTACACGTAATAACAACACCCCTGCTGCTGCTGCTTCTTCGAACCATGCCATTATTAAATCATTATTTAGCATTGATTACTATGAGTTATCATCAATAATAGATAAATAAAACCTTAATCAAACCGTTTAACACTTATTTTGGAAAACTTCATTCCCTCTAAATGTGTCAGCTTATTGTACCCATAAAACAACCGATATGTATACACTACCATACGTTTTTAACATGAATCCCTAAGTGTAAAATATACATAAGTTGGAGTAGATATCACAACAAACGTGAAAAATTGTAAACGTTGTGCGTATTTGCATATCGTGCTGACATATGTGAGTGGGTGTATATATTTAGATACATACACGTGTGTATGTTTATATATATATATATATATATATATATATATATATATATATATATATATATAAACATACACGTGTGTATAAGGCTTCTATTTTCAATTTTATAATACTGACCCAGCAATGCTTTGAAATGAACGACCCATTTTCTTAAACTACGAGCATGCCAATGCTTTCTTCGTTCTACAACCAGAATTTTAATTCATAACCGCCAACGACATCGGCGCGGATACATCATAGCAAGTACATTTTATCAAAGAAACAAAAGGAAAAAAGTTTCTTTATTTTGTTTTTTGTGTTTTTTGATGAAAAAAAAATGGCACAATACTGGTCAACTCTGATGATGGGATATTATTCCGAAATTAATAAGATTAAAGTAAAAAAAATAATGATAATAATATTGCATTGATAAAGGCTTCTATTTTAAATTTTATAATGTTGTAGACTAACGGTGAAAATGTCTGTTTTAATTGAACATAAATCGCACATGGTCGCTGGTAGGTATAAATTTGGGAAAGTTCATTTTTTTAAGCATCTTTTGAATAAATAAATAAAGATAGAGGCAAAATGCCTTCATAAGAAACCATGTGTTAGATGCAGATATTTTTTATTAAAATCAAAATCAAAAATAAAAACATTTTTTTTCTTCTTCATCTTGAGTTCTTTATCTAATATTTCGCTTGATATAACAAGCCTCGACAGAGCTTTAGACAAAGTGTAATGATTTTTTGAAGCCAAAGAACAACGTTAAGAATATTTTTTATATTAAAATAAATATTTATTTATTTTAATGTTTTCAGACTTTCGGTGAATAGAATCACATTTTTCAAAAGTATATCGGCATTTAAAAACTTTATTTATTTTTTTTATTTTTTATTTTTCTTGTCCGATCAATATTGCCACAGGCGAGTAGGATTTCGCGTGGTCTGGTTATCACGATTCTGGTTGTCTGCGAGTTCACGTTGGCACGTGTTTTTGAATAAAAATGGAAGGTTCGCACTTTGAAAACGTTGATATATTTATATGTAATGATTTTCTGTAGCCAAAGAACAACGTTAAGAATTTCTTTATGTTTTGTATTGAAATAAACATTTATTTATTTTTATCTTGGGACTTTCGGTGATTAGAATTACCTTTTTCAAAATCAAATAGGCATTTAACACCTTTTTTATCTTAATAGTCCGATCCATAATGTCACAGGCGAGTAGGATTCCGCGTGGTCTTGTTATCACGATTGAGGTTTAGAAAGAAAAGTCCGTCTGTGTGGAATTCGCCAAAATATGTCCATTTTTGACAAAGGGAAGCTTTTCCCAAAATAGCAAATGATTCTTAATCATCATCCGTACAGCACCCACAGCTGACACCACACTTGATGTTTTGTAAGATTGTAAAGAAAAATAAATAGGAAGTCCTCCTCTTCGATTTAGTAATTTTGTTCTTTCCAGCTTCTTATCAATCCAGCACTCTGCATTGCCTCCAACATTCTTAATACATTTATTTCAATTCCCAGCAATGCTTAAAAATAACTATCATTCTCTATTATATATACTAGCAAATATATGCTCCCTCCGGTCGCATATTTTTGCTAGGCTGCCGCATCAGAAATGAAGGCTCACGCGTAAGCCAATGGAGCCCCAGTCATATTTCTGTGGTGGTTAGACATTGATTTTCTGTGTTTATGACCAAGAATATTCTTAGTTGAAAATAAAGGAAAAAAAAAGTCGACCCTACCCCGATTTTTGTTGTTCCCTTGCCCATAAATAGAAAGACCTGTAGTTTAAAAAGAAAGAAAACATTTTTTTTGTACCCCCCTCAATTTTTTTATATTACCAGTCATAGAAATATTTTTAAGTTAAGAAAAAAAAATTTTTTGACCGCCTTCCCCCAATTTTTTAATCCTCCCCCCCCCCCATACATGTAAATATTTTTAATTAAAAAGGAAAAAAAAAAACCTAACCCTAACTGTAACGACGGGGTCAAAGTTAGCGTGGGTCCTAAAATGAAAAAGCACCAAAAAATCAAATACAGTGAACACAGTGTGTGTGTGGGGGGGGGTGTTTGTTTAATGACCTTTTTTTTAATTAAACAATTTGATTCTACAATCAGTTGTATAGTTTTCCAGTACAATGTGTTAGTTTATTTTGTTGACATTAAAGAAAAAAAAATCACATCTTTTTTTTTAATAAATAAAACATGAAATCATAAATTCTGTTGAGGTCGTGAAAAAATGATAATATTGGATATGAAAGTATTAAGAAATCAAATACAGTAAACACGAAAAGTTTTTTAATTCTCGGAAAGAAAAAGTTTACCTGAACTGTGTGTGGGGGGGAGGGGGAGTGCGCGCGCGCGTTTTTATATAGTAATTTTTAAATCAATTATTATTTTAATTAAACAATTTGATTTAATAAAGTTGTGTTTAAAAACATAATGGCTAAGAATAAACAAACTTAGGACGGTTTTAAAAATGGAAAAGTGAGCACGGTGTTTGCAAGCGTTGTTGTTTACATATTTAACGTGCCACATTTACGTCGGCTGCTTAATCAGATCGCCATATTTAATTACCGGAGGGAGGGAGGACACCACTGATTAAACAGCCAATCGGCTGCTTAATCAGATCGCCATATTTAATTACCGGAGGGAGGGAGGACACCACTGATTAAACAGCCAATCGGCTGCTTAATCAGATCGCCATATTTAATTACCGGAGGGAGGGAGGACACCACTGATTAAACAGCCAATGACTTTGCAATTTTAACAGTACTCGCATTGAAATGGTTTAGGAAACACGCCGGTTATGATGAAAATGGCTTTAATTAATTGTATGAATAATGTTTATTAATATAACCTTATCGGAAAATATTGTAAATACATATGTAAATTTGATAATAGCAGTTATAAGTGTATATTTGTAAATATAAAGGTTTAAAGGAATGACTTATGTTAATGGACACACCCATCTGGTGTCTGAACTACTTTTGGTGACAGTATATAAAGAATTTCAAAAAGATTAGTTTCAGTAAAATAGTCATACTGGAGTTTCGGCTTAAGACAGACAGACAGACAGACAGACAGATACATAAACTCCATTATTAATAGATATATATATATATATATATATATATATATATATATATGTATATGCATATATATATATAGAGAGAGAGAGAGAGATGTATAGGTACAACGTTTTAATAAACAGTGACATAATGTTGGACGCACTGCCATTATTATCTATGAGGATTTATTTTTATGATGTATATTACAAAAGAGGGAAAAAAGACACAGGAGAAGGGAAACAAAGAAGAATCACTCCGTAAACTTTTCTTCTTTCTCTATGAGGATTTTTTCTCCTTTTCCAAACGAGTATTGAGAAAGAAAAAAAAAGGTAAAACAAAGTAAAATAATAATAGTTTTATTTGATATTTTATCTTTTTCTTCTTTTTCTTTTTCTCAATACTCATTTGGAAAAGGAAAAAAACATCCTCATAGAGAAAGAAGAAAAGTTTACGAAGTGATTCATCTTTGTTTCCCTTCTCCTGTGTCTTTTTTCCTCTTTTGTAATATAAATCATAATTTTTAAAAAAAATCCTCATAGATAATAATGGCAGTGCGTCCAACATTATTTCACTGTATATATATATATATATATATATATATATATATATATATATATATATATATATATATCAATGCACTTAGAATTCATCGGTTTTGTCTATAAAGCGGGGTAACATACAAACTTAATAACAGTCCTTGAGAAAAATAGAGAATTAAAAAGCAATTATGACAATTGGCGAAGGTCAGGACGAAACAATTTGTATTGACCGTTTGCCATGTGTCGCTTCTAATCGCACGTGCCTAAACCTTAAAGACACACGCACTCAAAAGTCGGAGAAAAGACATGAATAAAGATACATAGTGGAAAAAGCATAAACAAATTGAAGAGGGGTCTAAAGAAAGAGAGAGAAAGACATATAGAAAGAGAATGGGGATCAAATGTTTACATCTTTTCAATGAAAAACTTTTATTTTGCAATCGAATTGCATTGTTTTTTTTAACATCTATTTAACCACAATGCAACTTCCAAAGAAATAGAAGGTGCGTGATTGACCTAATGGATACCGTCCTAGCAGAGGTAATTTGATTTTCCAAGTTCCAATCCTTGAAATCAAGACGAAACATTGATGAATACATAAATAATATTTTTGCTTTACTGTTTTCGTTTTCCATTACGTTGGAATATTAGTTTCAATTTTTGATCATATAATAATATATATATATATATATATATATATTATGTATTTTGATGTACTTATTTTTATTGGTGATTGCAGCGTTCGTTGTTTTTTTTTACTTACTATTATTTCGATTGTCTCACTTCCCAAGTGATTAAGATGCAGAAAATTGCATTATTAGTCGCCCTTAACTTTATAGGACGTATTCTTCGTTAATATACATATTTTTATTTATTTTACACGTACATAAACCTAATCCATGGACACGTGTTTCTGGCTCACAGCCGTCATCAGCATGGTTAACTTACACAGAGATCGAACCTAGACAGAGCGTCTTGGTCCGATGGTAAAACGCTGGACTATAGACTTCAATATCGAAGGTTCGATCTCTGTGTATGTTAGCCATGCTGATGACGGCTGTGAGCCAGAAACACGTGTCCATGGATTACGTTTATGTACGTATAAAATAAATTAATATATATATATATATATATATATATATATATAGATAGATAGATAGATAGATAGATATTTGATAGTTATAGCATTAATACTCCATCATAATGAACTAAAATCCTAAAAGATTTGATATGTTCCCCAATGTTTCGTCTATATTGTCGAAAGACTTTCTCAACATGGCTGATATAAAAAAAAAACATAGAAGTTAAAATGTTAAATACATAGTGCTGGAAAGAATGTTTGTTTTGAAAAACATGAGGGTTAAAATTCGAAATATGTAGCGTGTCTATAAAATGGAGTTAATGCTTTTTTTTAACTTCAGCCAGTCGACAAAACAAAAACGATAAAATACTTATTCCGAAGACAATGTTTACATAGATATGATGGGAAAATTTAATATAGATGTAAGAATATACGAAGTTTTGTTGGGAATGTGATGTAAAAATAGTTAGGTTGGATTTGAGTTTACGGTGTATTTTTTTCAGTATTATTTTGCTGATAAGAGTAGATAAATTATAGAAGCAAATACATTTTTTAATTGTATCAGAGTGTATAATGAGTGCCGATATAAGAAATCTTCGGCGATATGTTAGCTTGTTAAAAGTTAAAGGAACGGTCATGTTGCATTATGTGAGAGAATAGTGTATTTAGGGAATTCTTATTTTTTATGCCTCTTCTGTGTTCATCCAACTTCAAGTTCGCGCTTAGTTTCACCAATATATATTTTATTACAATTATCTAATGGGACAGTATATATCTTGCTTTAGATGTAAATGTGATATGTGATATGTTGTTTTTAGGGGTTGTCTTTTGGTGTTTGTTTAAGTTAATTTTGTTGGAATTTCTAGCTCATTTGGAATGTTGTTGATTATTGTATTTTGGTGTGGGTAGGTAAACGTAGATTTCTGTTTATAAAAGAATGATTTTTGTTTATTGCTCTAGAATAAATTTGTATATTTTGTATTTGCATTTAATGTAAAATATGTAGAGGTATGTAATGTCTCGAGTGAATTTGTAATGTATTTGAATTATTGGCTACAAAATTAAAAAAACGATTATTATATTATGCTTTAAAAAAAATTATGTTTAACATAGTTAACCCTAAACAAGGCAGGCCGCCACTGTAGACGTGAGGGGCTACTGAAAAAAAAGAAAAGAAGAGAAGGTTGGGGGGTCAACCTAAATTGGGATCTGCACAGCGAGATGTCTGTTTACATTAGTTTTACATTTCTGCATATCAGTACTGTCGGGGAAACAGGGTGCATGGAGGGAGTTCCAGAGGCGAGCAGCACGCGGAAAGAAGCTATTTGAGTAGAAGGCTCTCCGGCATCTGGGGACCTCCACAGCTTGTTTTGGTTTCGTAATCATGCTGTGGGTAACATGTATGTAGTCGGCTTTGTGGGATGTATTTTCAAGGTTTGATTGTTTAGATTTGTTTATGAGTATGTTCAGATATTTTATTGAGTTATTATTTTCTGTTTCAATGATACAACGTTATGGATGGTTCGACCGTTTTAAATTGTTTGATGAAGGTGTTCTTATATTTTTATTAGAATTTAAAATTCTTTAAAACTAATGCTTATTCTCCTTTTAAATTATTTTAATCAATTTTCAATTAATGGAGAATTTGAAATCTCATGACCATCTCTCAAATCACTATTTTCACTGAATCTAATAAAAATGGCACCGGTAAAAATGTCAAAAGTTGAGAAATAGGAAAAAAGTGGTACAAAAAACTTCAAAATCTAAAGTTGTTATGAAAGAATTATTTCACTAACAAAGTTAGCCAACAGATATTACGTCATAGAAATTATACAAGTGAATGACAATACATTTCCTTTGGCGAAACACATGATTCACCTCGTGCCTACCCATATTGTCTGAGGATAACAGCATTTAACCCCAAACAATAATGCATTGACAAGTCCGGTTTAATTCAATGTTTCCTCAGACATAGAATTGGACATAGGTAAAATTCTTGCAACTTAGCCGGTTTCGTAGAGAAGGACATAACGGAAAGTTGCACCCACGGGCCCTAAGTGGAAGGTTAAGAGGCCACTTAAAAGCCACACATCTTGTCCATGCACAATTATGTCCCCGTCTTCTGCCCCCCCCTCCTACTCGTGGGGCTCTAATCATTACAGCAATTACGTTGACCTTAAGGAAATGTGATTCCTGTTCGCCCTAATTTAGCGCGCGAGTCCGGGTCATTTTCTGATTAAAAGGAGACCAGCTATGACAGTCTGATTCTCAACTCATGAAGAGAAAGAAAAAGACAAAAAATTGATCGGCACATATTGCCAAAGGTCAAAGTTTAACCACCAAAAGGCCACGTTACATTAACACACGCACACACACACACACACACACACATATATATATATATATATATATATATATATATATATATATATATATTCTCTATTTATCTCGCTCAAGCAGGGTTCGCACTGGATTTTTCCATCTGGATTTGTTGTTTGATTGCGACATTTCTACTCTTACCGATGAGTCGAACAATCAGTTGCCAATCTCTCTCTCTCTTTCTCTTTCACACGCTCTCTCTCTCTCTCTTAATATATATATATATATATATATATATATATATATATATATATATATATATATATATATTTATATATATATATATATATATATTTATATATATATATATATATATATTTATATATATATATATATATATATTTATATATATATATATTTATATATATATATATATATATATTTATATATATATATATATATATATATATATATATATATATATATATATATATTATGTAATTGTTTTATTGGTGATTGTATCGTTTTTACGCTTTCATTATAATTGTTCACTTCCTAAGGGATACATATTAATGCATATTGCATTATTAGTCGATCTTAACTTTATAGGGCGTATTTACGCATAAAGTACTAAACATTACTTTTTAAAGATCCAGATTTACAGAAATAAGAATACTTACAAAATTGAATCCAGTAGAATGCATTTTCTTTTCTTCGGAAACAAGTCAGTCATTTTAATTTTTTGTTAATAGTTGAAACAAAAATGGATGAATTACTTCGTGACCCTTAGAAATCTGTAATGTATTTAGAAGCATTTAAATTGTCGAAGAGAAACACCTTTAAACTGGCATGAGGGTTTGTCTAAGAATTTTGAATATTAGCAAATTCGCATGTATGACTGAAAGTTTCGGCGGCTTTTTACATCCAATAATTTTATGAATAGAGATTAAAATTTAATCATTAATCATTAATTTAATCATTAAATCAACATTACTTTAACAACCATTATGTATAGTTTCATAATTATTTAGTTCGGTTAATATATTAATGACCAAACGATACCGTAAAATGTAAATTTAACTTTCAAAATCGTTTTTCTAAATAATTAGCAAACCCTCATGCAAGTTTATTGTTTTTTTCCTTAAAAGTTTAAATGTTCCTAAATTTATTTAAGATTTCTAAGGGTCAGGGAGGAATTCATCCATTTTTTTTAACTATTAACAGAAAATTTAAATGGCTGACTTGTTTTCGAAGAAACAAAAATGACTTGTACTGGATTCAATTTTGTAAGTATTATTATTTTTTTTATTCTGGATTTCTAAAACGTAATTTTTAGTAATTTACGCGTCTAATTTGATTTTTTTATTTGTAAATTTCAGTTTAGTTTTGTGTGCTTTTGTCAGGTGTGCTTTTGTCCGGTGGGCTTTTGTCCGCCCACCATATACATATATATTGTTACGAACGATCGCTTTATCACATCACAGGTAAAGTATGCGATGTAAATGGAACACACAATACTTCCGTTTATATTAAAAAAATAAATATGTTTTTTCTTAGGTTCGAATATTTACGGGATTGACAACAACAAGTGTGAATAACGGACACAACGAATTATTGAATACATATAACATTTATTGAAATGAATAATGAAATCATTATCATGGGATAAATGGAGCTTATATATGAACAATGAAAATGAAACAAACGGGTTTGCAGCATTTGAATGTTTTGGGCAATGAAAGAAATGTCGTTTATCTGAGTGTAGGAGTGTTTTTACTTTGAATTTGACTCCTCCCTTTTTTGTGTTTTATAACTGTCTGTTTTATCTCATTCCATAAAGGTCGCTTGTGCTTTCGCATTGATCTTGCACCTCCGACATCTCTCATAGTAGGATCTTTTGATGTCTGGAGCGTATCTCGCTGAATTGCTCTCTATCCGAGATGATTTGCTGCTCCTTGATTGGTGTAATTAGATCATCGGCTTCGCATGTGTTTCCCTCGCATCATTCTTTCGGCCTTGTTGCCATTTCGCTGAGAGCTAACCAATTTCGCACGCATTTTCAGTTCGTTGCTGTATTGCCTTCAACAACTAGACCTTCTGGGAAGACATTTTCAGTTTTACACCTTGTTCGGTGGAGTTTTTTTTTCAGATACTAACGATTTTCTTAGTTTTTCTTTTTCTGCGCGTCTTCATTCGTCCGTTAAAATTCTTTTGTTCTCTGTCCATTCCAAACGCTGCCGTGCGCTTATTTTTGAACTGCCCAATTTCTCACAGGCATATATATTATTACGGTGGGAAGGGTGTTATGCTACTACTGATAACATAGCACTGTTAAATTAATTTAGCATCAAGCATTTCTTTGTGTATGTGTGTTCATTCCTGTTTTGTTTCTTAAAAAAAATTTCTTTGGAATATTAGCCTTTCTTTTTAACGTTTTATTTTATTCTCTAAAATGCGCTAAATATAACAATATATATATATATATATATATATATATATATATATATATATATATATATATATATATGGAAAATGAAAAGGGAAATCCTAAATTATTTATATATACATCAACGTTTCGTCTTCATTTAAAAGATTTCATCGGGATGATTGATTTGAATAAAATAAATTAAAAACACAAGTACAATATTTGGAAATACTTGGTGTGTATGTGACATAAAAAGAGTGTTTTTGAGCCGTCAGAATTTAAAATGTGTAATGTGTATATGGTATGTAACGCTTTTATCTATTTTTATACCTTTTTCACACGACACATCGTCGTTTGAATTTAAATCATAATCATCATCATCATCATCATCATCATTATTATTATTATTATTATTATTATTATTATTATTATTATTATTATTATTATTATTATTATTATTATTATTATTATTTATTTATTTATTTATTTATTTATTTTTTATTTTTTATTTTTTTACAAAGTCCTGCTGGGAATGTAGTGTATAATAGCTTACCTGGATCTAAATTCAAGTTCTCTTCTGTCAGTATGAGTTTATTTCATTTTAAAACATTTTTCTGGTACTCACGTAATCGCCTAAAACATGTAGAATGTCATTTTTTTAATGGGGAGGGGGTATTTTATGTTTACCCATTACGTATTGTATCCAAGATTTGTATTAACTCATTGTGACATATCGATTTATGTTTTTCTTTTGTGCCATTTTAACGGTGTCATTTTAACTAAATTAAGTGAAAAGCGTTTAACAGTCACGAGTTTTCAAATGTTCTATTAATTGAAAATTACTTTAAGTAATTTTAAAAAGAAATAAGCATTAGGTTTACAGACTTTCAAACCAAAAAATATATAAAAAGCATTAATTATTTCAGAGGGTATATATACGGTGACCTGACAAACAGCCAGGGTCAGGGCGGCGTTAGCGAAAACAAAAACTTGTCCCAAAAACTGTGAACTCCTTGAGAGGCATTATAAAAGAATTTGAACATTTCAAAACGGTCTTAAAATCTATTTTCATCGATTGATAACTATTAACAAATTGCGTATTTGTGTTTAAAAAAGTTATTTTACATGATGTAATCGTTATAAAAATGCAATATTTACAAAGTATGGGAAAATCTTTAAAAATGAAATTAAAAAACTTTTCTCAAAAAAAAAACTACAGACGAAGAGTTATTAATAATTGTGAAATAATATAAAAAGATTTTTTTAATTTTCAAACATTTATTTATTTTTACGTTGGTGGGCTTTTGTCCGGTGGGCTTTTGTCTGGTTGGCCTTTATCCACACATCGGTCAAGCTTAAATGTGATGTAGGATATTTACTAGCCGGTAACAAATGACCTATATACATTTCCTCAGTCTAAAATGATCAGAACAGATACTACAAGTTGTCCCTTTTGACGTACCTCCCCACGATGGCAAGCTAAGCAAAAAGTCAGGCACTCTGGATGGGAACAAAACACATTAGTTTTGTTAGCGCTCCTTCTGAAAAGAGGGTGCCTCATGTGATAGGCAATAAACAATTCCATCGTTCAAAAGAAGGTAATGCCTGGAAGGATTTGTTTACAAGCTTCCCGTGGCGACATAGTTCGACAGACAGTTTAAATCCAACTCTCAAACCAGGAGCAACTAGGAAAACAGTGCGGACGGTCTCGTCGGCATTCCTTCACAGATGATAATACCCCAGGCGACAGGTAATAAACCTCTTCTTTCCCTTTGAAAAAATGAAAAGCAATAAAACTTTCAGCGCCTCCAAAAGGAAAAGGTAATGTCGGGGAGGATGGGCTCTTAAGATCTAACATAATACTACACTTTGATCGTAGTCCGAATGTACTTCATAGAATTAATCTAATTGTTGTATCATTAATATACTTTATCTTGATGTTTATCATTTGGATTCTATTAATATCTACCGAGACACCGCTAATAGGTTTTAGAGGTCGTAAAACACAGCAAAATTCGTCTAGCCTCAACCACTGCAAACAGAGAATGTCCTTTCTCTCTCTGTGTACCTAAAACTATGAAGTTTCTTTCCAAGAAGTTTCTATATATTGAATTGAATATCGCGGGGCTACCGAGAACAACGGTGCGCGGACAAAAGCCCACCGGACAAAAGCCCACCGAACAAAAGCCCACCAAAATAAGTCAAACACGGACAAAAACCCACCAACGTAAAATTAAATTAATTAAAAACAATTTCTAACGAAATTTTTATATTTATTTTTTTCACAATTATCAATAACTCTTAGTCTGTAATTTTTTTCCTTGAGAACATTTTTTTCTTTAATTTTTAAACATTTTTCCGGTACTTTGTAAATACTAATTCTTTAAAAATAAAAGAATATTAAAAGAAATTAAATATAAATTTTTTTTAATTTAAAAATAATAATTTATTTTTACTTTGGTGGGATTTTGTCCGTGTTTGAATTATTTTGGTGGGCTTTTGTCCGGTGGGCTTTTGTCCGGTGGGCTTTTGTCCTACCACCGAGAACAACATGGTGGTTTTTAAGTCCAATGTTACAAATTCTTGTCGAGCCGCCAACTTAATCAAATTCTGACCATTTAATCTATCGCTTCCAATCCTCTCAAAGGTGTTGTTCATCGCCAACTGACAATCTCTTTAACCCTTTATCGTCGAGTGGCTTTCGGGCCTTGATCAACGGTGACCCATTAGTATATTAAAAACAGAACAGCTCATATTTGCGAACTTACTACTGCAGCAAGGTGCGACACAAATGTGGATGAATCAAACTCATCCGAGGAGAAGCATTCTGGCTTGTATACAAATAACCTAGAACAGATCCGTTGGCAATCCCAGATAAGACAAAAGCCCATCGGACAAAAGCACACCGGACATAAACCCACCGGACAAAATCCCACCGGACATAAGCCCACCAAAATGTAAAACACGGACTAACGTAAAAATGAATGAATTCTTAAAAATTAAAAAAATATATTTTTATATTTAATATTTTTACAATTATCAACAAGTCTTTGTTTATTTTTTTCTTCTTGACAATTTTTTAATTTCATTTTTAAACATTTTTCTGGTACTTTGTAAATACTGCATTCATTTAAAGATTCTAGCCCTTGGGTGGTAAAACGAATAATACATTTTTATTAAAATTATGTATTGTATTACGCATCTTTCGCGGTTGTTCCGATGGATACTGCACTCCATAGACTGGTATCGTCTTGGCCTTCGGGGCTTGATTTACTCCGGTCTATGGGACGATCCTGTGCAGTTCTAGGAGGTCCACCCTTCCAGGCTTTGCCTCCCCTCTTTGGGGAGGAGTAAGTTTATTGCTTACTGCCCGAGGCGCCCCTATCGGGGAATGCCGACGGCGCTGCCCAGGCAATCTTAAATGGCCAGTGCTCACCTTCTCGGGTTCTGGCTTTTCAAATCCCACTTTCCCGACCGAAATAGGGGATAATTAACACTTGCTCGTATTTAAGTTGGTCATTATTCTACGTTAAATTCATATCGTAAAGTGATTTCTAATCTAAAGTCTAAATTATGTTATTTTTAAATGCTATCCGCAGATATGCTTCCAGGCTGTTTACATGTAATCGCCTAAAATGTAGAATCCTATATATTTACATTGAACACTTCTGATGATTTTTGCTGAATATTATGAAAAATAAATATCAAAGTTTATACAGGGTGGGCCAAAATAAGGGTCCTATCTTTAAATTTGAATAACTTGAATTTGAATAACTTCCACAAAATAAAAGTTTAACTCACCAAACTTTATGTGTGTGTAGACTGACCCTTCCGAGATTTTTTGAAATAAACAAAACAAATTTTAGCCGAAAAACACTTCTTAAAACTTACAAAAACTAAAGTATTGTTTTTTACACTGTTTTGAGTTTTTTAAGCAAAAATAATGTTTTCTAAATGAGGGTACGTTCCTTAGGGCTAATACGGCTCATGCTTGCTTCGGAAGGGGTCCTTTACTTATTCTAAAAAAAAATTTTTTTTTAAATCAATAAATAAAAAAGTTATGAATTTTAAAAAATAGGACCCTTATTTTTGCCCACCCTGTATATATATATATTAAAAGGGATGGGTATCTTATATTCTAACTCCTTACATTTTTAGCGACTACGTGTTCACGTATATCTTTTCCGCACAAGCGGTTGTCATTTTGTGTTATCTGTTATCGTTAATAACACGCACGTGTGACATAGGTAAGAGAAAAAAGGGAAGGACGAAGAAAGATTAACGTTAACGAAGGAATAAAGAAAAGTAGGTAAAAAGATGGTAACACAAAAAGTGTCAACTTTTTATAATTATTTTGGTGTATCTACTCATTTGTGACCTATTTGCGTTAAAATTAATATTTAATAGAATTATAAGCGGGATAAATTACAGTAAATATCGGTTCTGAGCAAAGTAACCCATGGACAACCGGTTAGGTACCTTACTTTCTGTGACTAAACAAGATGCTTAGTCCTTCATTACTTTACTCACAACCAATACCTATGGTAACTTTACAGGTTCATATCTCCAACGACTGAAGTCAATAAGCTTCTTCAGCCATGTCGAACACCTAACAACATCTCAGGAAGAGACCAGACTTCAGCTGTGGACCAGACGGCTAGAAGATTCCCCCCTCATTGTTGCATAGCCACGTGCTTGGGCCACGGCGGTTCTCATTTCGTATACTCGTCCCTGAAAGGGTTGTGGCAGTCCACATTTAATACTCGTCATTTTTAAAACATCACAAATCACATAGTTAATATATTGTTTGCATACCTTTAGATTTCTCCCTCGTCGTGTAGAGGGTCGCCGTTTCGATGTCGTCTAGTGGATGAATTCTTTCTTCTTTATTTCCTGTCATTAACCACGCCGCTGCAACAAAGAGCCTCATGGCCGTCCCAATCGACAAACAATCCTTTAACTTTCAATTCTTTTTATTACAGGCAAAGTTATCCGTCAGCTGAAAGACATTCACTACGTCGAGAGAGAGAGAGAGAGAGAGAGAGAGAGAGAGAGAGAGAGAGAGAGAGAGAGAAAAAAAAAGCAATCTACTACTTTATCGTAGTTAAGTCTTAACTATTCGTGGAAGGGGAGAGATCTTCCACCTGTATTTTCTTAGGGAAATATTTCCCTTAATCGGTTGTAGACTACATGCTAAAAATCACGTCTCATCGGTTCGCCTCCAAAACCTAAACTGGCTAAAACTCGCTTCTCACGAGGAACGAGTGACGTCACGGATCTCTCTGTTTCCCACGCAAAGGCCTGTGACGTCACAGAGCCTCTTGCAGGTGCACATTGACCCTTGATCTGGGGTCTCGCTGAACTTGTCACGTCTGTGATTTCCGACTGTGAGAACAGGCCCTATTCTGCACTCGACTGCCGGGTCCACCCCGCGTTAATTCCCGCAAGTCAAACCAACGATTTCCAACAGATACGTCCATTCCCATAGGGTCATTATCCAACGACTGAAATCAATAAGCTTCTCCAGCCATGTCGAACCTCTAACAACATCTCAGGAAGAGACCAGACTACAGCTGTGGACTAGACGGCTAGAAGATGCCTCCCTCATAACGACATGGAAATCCCTACCTCTGAAGAACTCCCTCCCTGTTCAGAGGCACACTAAACCGCATGAGAACGGGAATGGGGCGATTAAAAGTTGCTATGAGTAGATAGAACTACAAAACTGATCCAACATCTGTGAATGTGGAGAGGAGGACCATACGATGCAACATTGTCTGGTCTGCCCCTACTGCTTAACCGGTGTAGCTTGAAAGATCTTGCAGAGTACAACCCTATAGTAAAGGACTGCATAAAAATGTGGGATACTGTCATATGAGCACATGCTTCAAAGATACGCAAAGAAGAAGAGGTTAATATATTATATTAAATATACTTTTTCACGCACATAGGTCACAAATGAGTAGGTAAAACAAAATAAATCGTTTTTACTAATTTCTAAAATAAACATTTACTAATTTCTAAACTGTATTTCTATTGAGATAATTTATGTCGTCAGTTACCAAAAATGTTACTTCGAACGTATGCGTTACCGAACAACTAACCAACGTACATATTATCTTATGGAGATGCTTAGACACAAGTAAAATAAGATGCGTCCATTCAATATGAGTGTGTATAGGTGAAAATACTATTTCAAACTAAAGCGTGACAACTGACCGACAAACAAAGCCCCATCCACCACCTGTCGATGGTATAGTCTACCAGGCCAAGCCGCATCTGAAACCACAAGCAAATGAAAAGCAGAATAAAATAGAGAAAGAAAAAGGGCAAGAATGAAAAGAAGAAGAGATATAGACGAACAGACTTTCGTACTAAACAGTAAGTTTATTTAAAAATACAGATAAAAAAAGAAGCAAGATAAAATGATGAACAAAGAAGGAGACAAGTGCTTGAAAAACACATTTCCGGATTTTTCCACACTGACCACTTGAGGCAAAAATAAGGTTATCAGTGAGTTGACCTTCTAAGCCATAAAAGTAACAAAAAGAAAAAAGAGAGTCGACCTGTCATCTTCGTGTTCAGTAGTTGCTTATCATTTATCAAACAGCTGATCATTGATGGAAAGTCTCTGCTTCGTGGGAGTCGCCATAAAACTGACCCGTCGACCAGCGAGAGGAGCGGCGATTCTTTATTCCCTTTCAATTCGCACATGCGGCACCTTTTACTTCACTGAATTAGTCTCTTAGTGTCCATCAAACATACACGGGCGGTTGCCCTCTGCGTATCTATTCATTCTAGCCAGTGGCTCAAAGGTGTCAGACCTCAAGTAGTGATCGAACTTTATGTCCGATAGCAACGGTCCGTTAAGCGTATTTTCACTGAACCAAACCCTACCTTCCACACGTGTGCAACACACCCTATACTCGAATTGATTTGATATGGTGAAAAGAATATTGAGCATATGGTCAAGTCACTTCGCTATACCCGTTTCCAACAGATCACAGAAGTTAAGCAAAGTTGAGACGAGTTAGTCCTACTTTGGAATGTCAAATGGCGTAAATAACATTCATACCTTAAGAAGTGATCAAACTTTCTGTCCAGTAGTAACGATCGATTTTATGTAAAAATCGCACCGGCAAAAATGGCATGGTAATATGTCACCGGTACAATTGGCAAAAGTAGATAAATAGGAATAAATGGCGCCAGGGAATGATATGGATAAATATATCACGAGTTTATCAATCTTGGATACAATACATAAAGGGAAAACATTAAGAAGTTTGTCAAATTAAAAAGAAATTATATGTATATAAATTATATAAATCGCCCCCACCCCAAAAATGAGATTCTATATTTTTTAGGCAATTACGTGTGAACACCCTGAAAAAAAAGCAAGAAAAAAACATTTATTTTCGAATTTAAAGTGAAGGATTAGTTCCGCATATATTAATTTAACGTAAAATGATCCCCCATTTACGGTCCATTCTAATTTTTAGGACAGTTAACTAAATATGTTTATCTTTCACCCTACGTCCGACTGGCAAAGTCATAAAACCACACGAAATCGCCTTAAAAAGAATTTATCTCCCATAGCAAACAAAAATTGGTTAATAATCCTGTCCTAAAACGTTACAACGGCCTGGAAATCGGTGATCATTTTACGTTAAATTGGGCAGCACTTTCTATGCCCGCCACCAATCACAATTATAGATTTGTTTTAATTTGTTCGTCTACTCGAAATATTAAAAAAATGAAAAACAAACTTGTTTTTGATTAAAATATTTGCCGATTTTAAAATTATTTTTCTTTTCAGTTTATTTTTATTATTATTTTTAGTAGTTTTCAAGGTAGAATTTATCTACCCCCCCCCCACACCCCCGTAAAAAAAACTTAGTAAAGTCCATTTTATTTACTTCAAAACAGAGTAAATACTTATTTTAAAATATTGAGTTTAATATATGTGGCCGTTTTAACCTGTATTAAAAACTATAGGATAGGGAGCATTACCCGACTCTCGTGAACGATCCTAATTTTCCGTTACCGAATTGTTCTTGCTTTGTGTCATTTTTCCTATTCATGCACCGTTGTCATTTTTACAGATGCCATTTTACTCGTGCCATTTTTACCGTGCCATTTTTACCGAGCACCGTAAGGGTTAGTTAAGAGTATTGCCACTGAACGCCACCTTAACTTCCACACGTGTGTAATACACCCTTTACGCGAATTCATTTAATCTGGTAAACAGAGTATTAAGTGTATGTCGAGGCAACTTTCAGATCACAAAAGTTAAGCAAAGTTGAGCCTGATTAGTCTTCGGATGAGTAAGTGCTTTGGAATAGCAAATGCCGTAAATAACAAGAACATATATTTGTAATCACTTCATCTGCAAGTCTAGTGATTAAAAGAATAATTCAAAATTAATCGTGACAATCCAACCAACCAACAGGCAGAATGACAGATCCTCTAAGTAAACACGTATAGAAATGTAATTTCGAACTCAAACGTGACAGAATAATGACAATGTTATTTCTAATGTAAGCATGACAAAACAATGAAAATGTTTTTTAAAACTAACGTGTGACAAAACAATGTAAATGTTTTTATTAAACTAACGTGTGACAAAAAAATGTAAATGTTTTTTTAAAAACTAAAGTGTGACAAAACAATGAAAATGTTTGTTTTAAAACTAACGTGTGACAAAACAATCAAAATGTTGTTTTTTAAACTAAAATGTGACAAAACAATGAACATGTTTGTCTTAAACTAAAGTGTGACAAAACAATGAAAATGTTTTTTAAAAACTAAAGTGTGACAAAACAATGAAAATAATATCCCAAACTTAAAAAACCGACAGACAGAACGTTTCATAGAGATGCCTGGTCGCATCTGAAGGTAAAGTTAAGCAAAGTTAGTCCTTGCATGAATGACTTGTTCGGAATATCAAATATCGTAAATAATACAACAGCAACACTTTTATAGACTATTTTCTATCTATGTAAGTTACAAAGTGAGTGATCCGTTGTCTAATGGACACACTTTGCGTGAGATGCACTTCCGTAGGACTACTTATACATTTTCTCCTGGGTCCGAATCAGTTGGATTGGAGCTGTAAACTAAAGCAGACATGTTAGCGCGCCTCCTTTCAACTCACAGCGACATGGAACCCGTTTTTAACATTTTACGTCAAATCTTTTTTCAACCCTTTTTTCTTAACGATTGTTTTGTTCTAGTCAGTTTTGTTTCAGTCCTGTCGAAATTAAGACTTGTTATGTGACTAAAATTTATTCTTTATTATATTGTTTACTTTTCAGAAAAAATA
Organism: Sepiola atlantica; assembly: GCA_963556195.1. NCBI lineage: Eukaryota > Metazoa > Mollusca > Cephalopoda > Sepiida > Sepiolidae > Sepiola > Sepiola atlantica. The sequence goes on along the minus strand of OY744518.1, from coordinate 59,960,867 downwards.
GATTTTTGACGGTTTACAAAACAAAATCAGCTAAATTTTATTTCTGAAATTTGACCTTCTTTTGGTTATTCTACGAGACTGCTTTTAACAAGCTACATATCTCGACTACCACCAATCACAAGAAATGGTGACCCCGACATGATCCGAGAACACAACCTTCTGATCATAACAAGAACGGATCTTCGTAAAAAGTGTTCTGCCAGTTTAGTGATGAAAAATACATTTCAAAATTAAGCGGGACAGACCAGCCAGTAGAGCGATTGACAGACTGACGGAGGCTCTTATAAAGGTGTGTATACATATATAGAAACGCTATTTAAAACTTAAGCATGACAGAACGATGTACATTTTATTGCTAATTTAAGCGTAACTGCATGACGGACCGAGCTTCTAATAGAGATGATTTGGCGCATCTAAAAGTCTTCACGAAGGTACAAAAGTGAGTCCCAGTTTAACATGTAGTAAAATCTGCAACAGGTTAGCGTCCTGTCAAGTGCTAGTTCAAGTCATCCGTTCCGCTTAACCTCGCATAGCTATGTGTAACAGCAGAGCCAGACAAGCGTCCTGCCACGGTAGCGGTTTATGTCTGCCCTTTCGCTTAATACTACTAACACCAGCCCAATAGGTCTTTAAAAATGGATAAAATAGAGTCGATGGCGACCCGGAAGCTTTCTTTTGATTGATAACTACGCCAAGATGTACTGCTTTCTCTGGATTGCTACACTTACCCTTGATCCTAACCTGATAATTCTGAGTGTTTAGCAGCGAGGCATTAAGTACTATTTATTAATATTAGTTATGACTAGACCGAAGATTGACCCCTGGTCTCCTGGTTCATTTGGTAATACTCTAACCTTTATGCCAAATATGCTGATGAAAAAATTTAAAAAAAAACAACAAATAAATAAAACATGGTATATACCTGATTCCCGAGTAGAAAATATTTGACACAAGGTCAACACTTTACTAGGATTGTTTACAAACACATATACCTCATCTATTTCTTGCAACACACTTAAGAGAGTGTTCCTGATCGCCAGGTTTTCCGTTCAGCGAATGATGTTCTATACGAGGGAAAGGAACTTGATCACATTCTATAGTTAATCTGAGACTCTCTACACGAATGTTACAGTTTAAATAACAACATACAATTTGATCGCGTACTCAATTAATAAAAGCGATTATTAGCTAATAAAAAAGTATTCTACTCACACAATTTGTTTTCTGACTTCCGCAGAGTTCATGTTATGTTTTCCTTTTATTCACCCCAAACTAGGGTAGGGTCAAATTTTTAGAAGGAAACTTGTGTAACATGTTTGTCAGCAAAATATTTGTTCACATTACACTTGAAGTTCTGCATGTTGGTACTGTCGGGTAACAGGGAGCAGGAAGGGGATTCCAAAGGCAAGTGATTCGAGGAAAGCATCTATCAGAGTACAAAATCTTCCGGCATCTACGTACCTATACAGATAAGGGGTGGCGTTTTGCTGATAATCGAGTGGGTATAGGGTATAATCGTTTAGGGGGTACAAGTGAAGTAAGTTCATCGGAGGACATTTCGTGGAATTACTTATGTTAAATATTTCATTTGACAACTCCCAAAAGTTCCCCCTCAATTTCTCCCTCCTACCACTTTCTCTGAATTCATCCAACCTCACTTAAACTGGTCCACGCTATTGTTGTTCTTAATCCGATCTGGCAACTTATTTCAAAAACATATTACTCTGTGAGCAAAAAAAAACTGGTTAACAGATCTAGTTTTTGAAACCTTCCAGATCTAGGAGAAATACTAAAAAAATGCCCACCATAGTAAGAAATGCCATTAATTATCTTGAAAGTCTCAATCATATCACCTCGCATTCTTCTCTCCAGCAAAGTAGTCAATCCCAATTTGTCCAATATCTCCCTGTAACTGCACTCCTTTAATTTACTTATTAGTTTTGTCACCCTTCTTTGAACGCCTTTCAATTTCAATATTACATTCCAATTTCCATGTCTAGTCGCTGGAGCCCAGGCCAGATGTTGCAACAATTGGTTCGATGTCTTTATTTTACGGCACATCGACCTTCTTCAGGTTAGTCGAAATACACTGGGCACAATTCATTGTAAACGAATTATTGAAGAACAGTTTCTATTTTAATCATAGCTGGGGTGCATGTACTTCCAGCTAATTTGCCCTCTATACTTATATTGTTATAATTCTCATAACTGGTGATGTTAATAAAACAACGAATTCTGATACTTGCTTGAGATCCAAAGACCACATTTTGCCTGGGTTCAGTCTATATTTCTTATGTACAGTTTTCGTGTTTATTATTATTTTTAGTAGTAGTAGTAGTAGCAGCAGTAGTAGTAGTATCAGTTATCAGACGAGTCATTATAACAAATTGGTAACTGGCAACAACAGGTTGTTTTTCCTGTCGTCTGAGTGACAACACATTTACAGTACTTTCCGCCTCTTTCGATAACTATTGCAACTCATTTTACCTTATCGCAACAACCGTCTACCATTGAATTATTGCAAGCTGCGCTGTCGGTCTTCTTTGAACTTTCAGTGGCAATAAGCACCCACAAGGGTTCATTATTCAACGATCACTACAGATATTTGTAACCTTCACGTGGTCCCTCTTGTAAGTACCTGATTTTAGAAAAAAGTGGAGAACCTAATGCCAACAACAGAATCAAGACAATCAAAGGTCGTACCCTGCATAATCGTTTGAACTTACAGTTTTAGTGGGGGTGGGGATGATTCGCCGTCAGGATCCCTTTTTAAAATGTGCAAGAGTTTGCCTCCACCTTTCCAAAAAACTCTCAAATCTATCCAAAAATATACTGCTATATTGAAAACTATGTGATAATCCATCTCACACAACTCAAGTTATGAGCCGTGAAGTGTTCCAATTTTGTGGATTCAGGATTTCTAGATTTATGTTAAAGACAAGATCGGTGATTGTTTGTCTGCTTTCAACATTTTTCATTTTCTTTTTCATGGTTTATTTTTTCTAATTTCCTTATTTTGCAGATTCTCCGTTTTCCTTTTCGTGTCAATTCTGTGTGCTTACTTCCTGTCGACATTCCATCTCATCGCTTCATAATATGAGTTCTCTTGTTTCAACTGTTTTTCTTTTCCTTTCCTTCCTCCCGTCTTTCCTTCCTTGGTCCGTTTTTTTTTGTCTATTTTAAGTCATTTCCGGCCTCATTCTTTGTCTCTGTATATTCATTTTTTGGAAAAAGGATTTCTGGTTGCCTTTCTTGAATTAAGTTGTTTCTGTCATGTCGCTAACATTATCTCCTCGCTAAGCAAAGTTAATTCTATGTTTTCTTGCAACCATTTTCTTACCTTTTGTTTGTTTCTTTCCATATTTTTCGCCCTTGACGTTAACCGCAAATGACTTATCTTCGTTATGATTTGGATCAAATTTGATTCGTTAGTTCTATACGATACTGGCGAGAAGACCCGCCGTTGCTCAGGATTGAATAAGGATCACTACTATGCCCTTTTTAACTCTGCATATATTACTATATTACTTTCTTTGTTTTACTGCACCTCTCCTCAAATTTCGCCCCCTTTACTGCCCTATAGTCGGAAGGAACTGAAATGATGGAAAACTCTGAATTAGTGTATTATATATATATCTTAAGTTTTATTATAATCGGATATACGTATTTGAGGTTTTACGAGGATTCTGTTCCGATAAGGCACTTAGAGGTAGGGGCACGTAAATATTCGGCGCATAAAAGGTAACGTAGAGATTTGGGCCCACTTCTATTGTCCTCCGCTTGGAATTTTATACGTATGATATGAATTACATCTAAATAGGATATCTTTAAAGTGTTTAAGAAGGTTCGGCCACCATGGCTTCCTAAGGTTAGGAGGACACTTAGAGATTCGGGACAACTTCCATTGTCTTCTCAAGAAGATGTTATATATATGGTTTAACTTTCATAAAAATAGGATATATTTGATGTTTTAAACGAGCTATGCGCCCATAGACTTCCTAAGGTTTCACTTAGAGATTCGGGATACACTCCATTGTCTTCCCTGTTAAATTTTACATGAGAATACACTTTCAGATTTTATGTAGATTCTCAAACTTTTCTTCTATAGGGAACACACACAAACCTAACAAGAACACACACAGACATTGAGTTATATATATATAGATTTTTCACGAAGTTATATGACCATGAACGCAAAAAACTCTTCAATAAATTGTGGATTGTCCCAAGAAGGGCTAACATTTTATCGAGGGGTAAATTACTTGTGGAATCTCGTGTGAATTTGCAGATAATCTTTTAGAATCTCTAGAAATCTTTGGAATGATTTAAAATCTCGGGAAATTTCACATAATCATCTGGAATCACTCGGAATATTCCTAGGTCATCTGTAATAATTCTGAATCATCAGGATGTTCTGGATTCATTCGGAATCTTCTGGAATTTCTCGGAATCGTTTCTTGGAATTTTTCGGGATTTTCTGATCTTAATAAAAGTCAAGGGAATTCCGTCTGAATATGGAAAAATCAATCACAAAATCATCATCTAATTGCCACTCTTTAACCACCGACAGTCTTCCCCCCGAATGTCATTCTTTTTCCTATATAATATCATCTCTCGATGTCTTAAGTAAACAAAGTCACAAATAACGAAATACTTCAATTCGAGTATTTGAAAAGGTCTGTTTAGCATCTGTTGTGTTAGCGTGAAAGACATCCTCTATCGATTATAACCTAGCCCGAAGGCATTATTGTGTTTAAGCAGACAACGATTACAGGTTCGAGAGTTCATCTATAAATTAAGCTTTCCGTGCCCATTCCTTTATTTAGAAGGATAGAGAGAAATCTATTCAATTGGTTTCCTACCGGAGATTTCCGTCGGCTGAACTCAACTACAGTTCTCGATGGCTACACTATCCCCGATAATCAAGATTTCGCTTTATTTATGCAGGGTTGTAAAATATTTCGCAACCTTAGATCTTGTGAAGGCTTACACCCAAATTCCGGTTAATCCTGCAGATATTCCTAAGATTGCTGTTACAACTCCTTTCGGAGTGTTAGAATTTTTAACTATAGCATTCGGCTTACGTAATCCAGCTAGCACTTTTCAGCGTTTTATGGGCGAATTTGTTCGTAACTTAGACTTCGTATACAACTATATAGACGAGATCCTGATAGCTAGCTTTCATCGACAATTAAAAGCCCCATTGTGTGCAGCCCCTTATTCTCAACGTTGTTCTTGGTTGTCGCTCTCCTATTAAAGAAGATATGGAATACTCCCCAGTTGAACTGCCGTACAGAACGCCATTTGCATTACCTGGTCATATGAATTAAATGGTCATATCTTCGTCCCGTCAGATTCTCCTGTCGTGGATATGGAACACTACGTTAACATAGATGTTACTTCAACAGTTTACCGTCCGTGAACACTCGGCATCAAAGCATAAATCAGCCGTGCATCATGCACCTATGTGTTTATAAGGAAGGATTCGGTTAAAGCCCAACTTGCACCACCTTATTCCGGTCCATAGCGTGTGTTCAAACGTAATTACAAGTTTTAACTGTTGGCATTGGAGGAACCAAAGAGACTTTCGGTTGACCGACTGAAACGAGCATTTTCGGACACCGACATTCATGAACTGCATGTTCAACCCACACTATTTCCTGAACAAAGTGAGACGGAACCTCCAAGGATGGCCAAATCATGTCTTCCAACCCATGTTACTACCACCCGTTCTAGTAGACATGTCATTGGCAAAATAAAATATGCAAGACTTTGTATATTGTAACAGTCACATTTTTCAAAGCAACCAAATCCTTTGAGATTGTTACCTCTATCTTGTAAAGTTTTAAAATGAACATTATTTCCCTTTTTTGCAAAAAAACATTTTTTTCCCTTTTCAGCAAAAATAACATTTTTTTCTTTTCAGCAAAAATAACATTTTTTTCTTTTCAGCAAAATAACATTTTTTCACTTTTCAGCAAAATAACATCTTTTTCTTTTCAGCAACAAAGCATTTTGCGCTTTGCAACAAGAAGAATACATGTTTAATCAAACTGAACAGTTATTTACTCTATTGTTGCAATTGCCATGCTAATTCAAATGTTTTCTCATGTGCTTCTACAACCAATAGAGTATCTCTTAGTTTTATCGGCTAACAGCCTAAACAGGGATTAAAAAAGCAATTGCATGACAGATTAATTTGGTTTGTATGTACGCCTATTATCTTGTGTTATATGTAATTCTGGTTTGGCTTGGTGTATGCGTTGTGGCGCCTAGACTTATGTAAATGCGTAGACACAACTTTCGATTGGCGCTAAAAAAGTGTGGCGCCAAAGATTATTCAATGCCGGATAAGATTGCCTGACGGCAACACGTCATAACCTGTTCTCTTTCTTAGCCAAAAGCGGCAAGACGAGATGGAACTCCAGAATACCAGATTCTGTTTTTGACAAAAGCCAGTCTGACGAACAACTCTCTCTATTTAGTTGATATAAACTTTAGTAAGGATGTTGGTGTTTTTCGTGGAAGGTGGTGACTCATTTTCTAATTCGATATTCAATTCCAGCCACAACACGGTCACCTTTACCAAATGACTGCTTTCATCCTGACATTCTTCTAAACCTATGATCTGAAAACTAAATTTTATAAAAAACAATTTGATTTTATTATTTGTTAATAATAAATAATGAAACAATTACAACGGGCAAACATATAATTGGGGATTTATTTTTTTTCGGTAATACCGATCGAAATGTGCGACTTTAGATTTGGCCGCCATGACACAGTGGGAACCTTCAATTTGACCGATTCTGTTTATTTTGTACACGAACGGTGTTTTGGGTAAAGTTTTTTAATGAATAATGGTCGATTTTAAAATTAAGTAAAACTTTAAATAAATTTAGAATCACTAAACACTTTTTTCTACTGTTTTTACATATTTTCACTCACGCAAATAGAAATTTAAAAAAACATTAACTTAATAAATATTAGTGACAAAAGTGTAACGACGAAAACAGAGGGAAAAAAGAAACCAATATACAACAAATCAGTGTTAGCAAACTACAGAAATTTAAATTTTCTATGTCCTTGCATACTTTTCAACTTTTTAAACTGTAAGTTTTATTTTAAAATTTGTTTCGTTACTTTCACTTAATCAATTTCGTCAATCAAACATGGCTGTCGATTTTTCCCAGGAGGTGATCGCTAATTTCAGGCTTCAAATATGAAATAAAATAGGTTTACGGTACCATTAACCTTCAGCTCAGTGGTGGTTTCCAGTCGGATTAGGGTAAGCTTTGGTTTTAATCTTTTAAGCCTGAAATTAGTGGCCACTGCAAAAAGAAACAATCGACCGCCATCTTATTACTTATTTGTTGTATATTCGCATTTCAAACTTTTTTCTGTTATTAAATATACAGTGTAACCCGGATATAAGAGCACCGGATATAAGAGAAACCCGAATATAAGAGACATTGTCTCTGGTCCCAAATAACAGCCTTTGTTAATATCTATAAATTAGACCCGGATATAAGAGACCCAGATATAAGAGAAACCCGGCTATAATATACTTCTTCTCCGGTCCCGTCCTCCCCAATATAAGAGAGTTCGTTTTGAGTGACAGTGTGGTGTCGTAAATCAGTCAAAAGACGTCGCTAAATTTTCTCACCTCATTGGTGAGTCTTTCTCTGACCTTCACTATAGCCATATCCGTTAGCAACTGTGTAGCCTCCATTATTGGAGAGGGGTAAGTTCCTGCCAGTAACATGGTAACTATATATGTAGACAACAGACCAAAAAAATCCATAGTAAAAAAAATGTGAAAAACATTGTTGTGAAAACACATTCTAAAAAGAAAAAACGATTTGGAAAATATGATTTTTGAGAGCCAGTAAAGAATAGATAATATATAGAGAGCAACAAGAGAAAATGTGTGAGTTTATATTTGTTTGTGTAATGGGAAAAAATGTTTTACTCACGTCTTTTTAGGAGCCTTTAAAAAATATTCGTGAAAAATGTTTCTTTTTTTGTTGTTGTTAGAAGGCGAAAGAGTTCTCTGCATTCAAGAAAGGCGTTTCGTTCACAGTTGAATATGATCTTTTTTCCCCGAGGGGCCTTCCAAGAAAAAAATATTCGTCAAAAAAGGTTTCTTTTTTGTTGTTGTTCGTGGGGGAAAAGTGTTTTCTTCTTTTCGTCAATTAAATTGACTTGTTGAAGTCTATTCCTTTGGCGAAAGGAACATAAATTGGCGCCTCAAAATCTGATAGGCTAAAAATGGCTGAAAAATAATTTAAATGTAAAAGTTGTTTCTTCCTTTTTTATGTAATATAAAGTAGTGTTCTTCAGTTTTTCTCTTTCAAGAATTCCTTCCGTGAAGGAAAGAAAAATATTTTTAAGAAGGAAAAGTTTACAGCATGCGTTTTTTAAGTGCGAAAGGGGAAAAATGGGTTTCAGTAATTTTCTTTTTCTTCGTTTTTTTCTTTTTGTGTTAAAAAGAAATGTCTTTTTTAAATTTTTGTTTTCTTTAGCTAAAAAGGAGAAACAAAATGTATTTGGAAAGTTCGAAAACGTGTTTTCTTTCTTTCGTTTTTTTTCTTTTCGAACAGCAACGTTTTTACAGTCGTCGTTATTTTCAGTTTTAAAACGTCTTTTCTTTCTTTTCAAAAGTGGACGTTGTTTTCAATTTTAAACTCTTTCGCTGTTGAAATACTTCCAAGGTTTTTTTGTTCAACTCAATTTCGTGCAATTTTTTTTAAAAAGGTATGTGTTCCTTTTACGTCGGGTTACCATTTGAAATAGTCCGTGAGGAGACAGCTTGAAATTCATACGCCCTATAAGCTGATTGGTCAGTGTATGACCAAATTGCCCACAGGGGACGAGAATAAATAGGTCCTATTTCCGACAGCAGGCAGCAGCACTTGGCCACTTGACACTACCAGACACCCGCTCACCACGGGACCTGCCGCACTCATCACAGAAACAACAACAACAACAACAACAGCGACGCTCGACTCATCAAACAACGATGCAAACAACTATCGGCTGCTACTACATACGCTTAGTGATGTCGGCGTCTCAACGAAAAACTCTGAGCATTTCTGAACAGTTGGAGCTCATCGACGATGTCAAAGTGAAGAAACTCAAACTGGCCGCTGCGGCCAAAAAGTACGAAATCGGTTATTCAACAGCAGCTTAAATTCTCAAGAAAGAAGACGATCTCAGATCTTACATGCAAATGAACGGAAACACTAATCGCAAACGAAAGTACCAATCCGTGCACAAGGACGTTAACGAAGCGCTTACACAATGGTTTACGCAAACATGTGCGCATGGAGCTACCGTCACCGATCACATCATTAGGCAGAAAGCATCACAACTGGCCGTAAATCTTGAAGTTGATTTTGAAACGAGCAATGCTGGCTGATGCGCTAGAAGCAGACCAATAATGTTTCGTTCAAAAAATCTCACGGCGAATCAACGTCAGCAGATCGCGTTTCTGCGAACGAATGGGTGACAAACGTTTTGCCGCAACTTTTTCGTGGATATGATCAACAAGATGTTTGGAACTGTGATGAAGCGGGACTTTTCTACAAAGCCATGCCGTCTGGATCTTTGCGATTTGCTGGCGATGAACGAACATTCTAATGGGACAAAAGTTCCCAAATGGAGACTCACGATGCTTCAGTTCACAAATATGGACAGCAAGCTGTAGTTGTTGGCAAGTCGGCACAACCACGTTGCTTTAAAAATGTCAAAACTCTGCCGTTTCCTTACTTCGCTAATCGTAAAGCCTGGATGACTAGTCAGCTGTTTACTGACGTTATGAAAACGCTTGATCGAAAAATGATAGCTAAAAATCGAAAGATTATTCTGTTTTTGGACAATGCAACTTATCATAACTTACTGCCGGGTACAAATCTGTCAAACATCAAATTGTCGCCCATACCACCAAACACCACCAGTCTCATTCAACTTTTGGATCAAGGCATCATTCGTTCATTCAAAGCGTATTATCGTCGGGAACTTGTTCAAATGCAAATCGCAGCGATCGATGCTACACCGCCAGTGCCGCTGTCCAAAGTGGCCAAGGAGATCACTGCTTTGAAGGCCATGCACATGATGAAACGAGCACTTTTCATGGTCAAACCGTCAACAATTCAAAATTGTTTTAAAAAGGCCAGCTTTGTCATTGAATCACAGGCTGAAGTGTAAAAAAATACTCGACGAAAATGATCAATTTTCTCTACCATCGGGCATGGAACAAACAGATTTTGACGAATTTATCAGCGTCGACGACAGTACACGATGTTATGGAGAACTGAGTGACACGGACATCACACGTGGTATAAAATCGGATGATCAAGATTTTGACGATGATGATGATGCTGAAAGCGTAAGTTCTGAAGTTTCTGAAAGTGACAAACCATTGCCAAATTATCTGGCTGCATTGAATGCGCTTTAAACTCTGACAGCCTACATTGAAACAAAAAGCCGTACTCCTGATGGTGCATTGAAAGTGATTTACGGACTGTATGAAAGTGCTCATGATATTAACAAAGAGATTTCTGTACAATCAAAAATGACTGCCTTTTTTAAGAAAAAGTAATTTTTGACTGAATTATTTGTGAAAACTGATTGAAAAGTATTTTGTCTGTGTTTTTTTAATTTCTATAACTGTTAAATAAACTAGTGTTCTGTGCGTAAAAAGCGTTATATGTGGTGTTTCCATACTTACATAAACAAAATAGATCATACCCGGATATAAGAGAAACCCGGATATAAGATACTTAATATCCGGTCCCGACAGCTTTCTTATATCCGGGTTACACTGTACTACGCTTTTCCTCAATTAATTATAGTTTTATAACAATTTGTTCAATTAATAATTTATTGACCTAAACACATCGTCATCATTAAATTTACCTTTCAAAATCCTATTAAAAAAAATTATTAAAAAAAAATAAACATAACAAAAATGAAAGTAAAAAACTCCCGGACAACGTCGAATATGTATAGTTATTAATAAATTAAATAATAGTAATGAAATTAATAAAAATATCAATTATGATACTTACAAAAAATACTTCGGCCAAAATTGACTTTTAACGATCCCTAATGATTTGTTGGAAAGTGAACGTTCCTGATGTATTTTTTATTAAAAATGTCTATGTAGGACAATGTATCATGAAGAAATGAAGAAATGTGTTACTCAAATGCTTGTGTAAAAGAAGATTAACGAAATTTAATTGCCAAATCGTATTTTTTTTTAATATAGTACACCCCAAACAAGGAAGGTCGTGGGAAAAAGGGTGAGAGTTTGTTTTTTTATCGGGGGGGGGGGGGGGTCAACCTAAATTGGGAGCTGTGCAGCGAGATGTCTGTTTACATTAGTTTTAAATTTCTACATGTCAGTACCGTCAGGAACACAGGGAGTAGGGAGGGAGTTCCAGACTACAGCAGCTTGAGGAAAGTAGCTTTTGGGGTAGAAAGCTCTTCGAGATCTGGGGACCTCGACAGTGAATGGACGGGATTTGGGTTATTGCCGGGTTGGTCTAGTGAATTTGCGTCGTGGGGGCACCAGAGCAGGCAAGCTCATCAGAGCGCAATCCATGTAAGTACTTGTAAAACAGGCACAAGGAAGCAACATTACGGCGGTGGGATAGGCGCTGGAGCTTGGTGGATAGTGAGGGACCTATTAAGTTTGCGACTCTTTTTTAGACCTTTTCTAAGAGGGTTAATATTTTGGTTAATGAAGGTGATTTTTTGTGTTTGTTCTTTTTCTGAAAACAATTTTTTTCAGTAAAAAAGAAAAAGAAAACATGCTCTTCGTTGATCTAAATACTAAATTTAAGTTTGGGATGACGATGCCAAAAAAGATAATGGGACTGTTAAAAGTCAATTTATAGTCCAAGTGACCATTAAAAGACGATTTATAATCCAAGTGACCGTTAAAAGTCGATTTATTGTCCAAGAGACCGTTAAAAGTCGATTTATTGTCCAAGTGGCCGTTAAAAATCGATTTATAGTATAATCTCCCGAAACCATCCAGGATCTTTCCAAATCATTCAGAAACTATCGGAATCATCCAGATTCTTCCAAAATCAATCGGAATATTCTGAAATCTTTGGAATCTTTTGGAATCTCGTTTAAAAACAAATCAAGTTATTTACTCCTCGAATATCATAAAATGGCCCCAAATCGCCTTTTCTTTTAAATATCTAAAATGTTCTTCATTAGTATCTGATCAAAATCCAACAACACTCAGAAATAATTGTTATTTGCATGGAAAAAGTTTTAATGACCACATGAAATTCTGGTGTATTCTCGTACAACTAAAAATTGTCTCTTGAATTATGCATGAATTGGCAAAACTTGTCAAATAAATAATTGTTTATCTCCCTAAATTCAATAAAAAATATGATTAATAGTTCTTTATACAATTCAAGAGGTGGTGGCAGTAGTAAGGTATATATCGACATGGATTGACGATCCGGCGTTCCAATTTCAAATTCTGTCGATTTCATAGCCCCACTTTCACTATGGGTGTTTGCAACCTTCATGTGGTCACCCATGCTTCTAAAAATAATTGGGTTAACCAATGTCAACAATAGAATTGAGCGGGTCAAAAGATTTTACCAGTGTGTTTTAATACGAATTTACATTTTTACATGATTCAAGAAGTAGTGAACACAGGGGGAGATAACTCATGCTTTATCTGTTGATATTGACTTTTTATCCATTATTTATGTTTTTTCTGTTTTATTTTGATTATTCTGACTACTATTCTCATCTTGAGTGTTATTCTCGCAGAGTTTTGACCTATTTAACTTCAGACCTACTTTCGGTGCATCTTTTCGAACTCCGGAGTTTTTTAGTCGAACTCAGGAATCTGTACAGAATTTTGAACGGAACTCTTTATGTTAGACAAGATTTACCTGAAGAAGATCGGTTACATCGGCCGAAATGCTGTGAGAATAACATCGAAGAATGAAAGTCCAAATAATACCAATTATCAATCCTCATCTAAAAACAATCCCGAAACATAATGTTTGTGTTTTTTTTTGCTTACCTGCTTTCGCCCTGTCGTTCGTCACCATCTTAACTACTTCGACCAACTTACATGTCATGCTTTTTCTTTCTTTCTTAATTTGTTTGTTTATATATTTGGCTTATATTGTTTCTTTTATCAATTCCAGATTCTCTTGTTGCATTCGTTTATGAAAATCACAAACATTATTGTCAATTGCTTTCTTGTTTTTTTTAATCAATGTTTTTTCTCGTTCTTTGCAACATTAACCTCTTTCTTTCTTTTTTGCATTCTTGTCTCCCTACTTCGTTCTTTCTTTCTTTCTTTCTTGCATTCTTTCTTTCTGGCTTGCTTGCTTTCTTTCATGATTATTTTTTTCCTTTCTTCCCCTCTCCCAATCAATTTAATTCCGTTGTTTCTTTTTTGCATCTTTTTTAATCATTGATTTTTCCGGTAATTATTTATTTATTACTTCTTATTTTTTCCTTTCTTCCTATTGTTCATAAATACCCCCCTCCACACTTTAATTAAATTCTTTCTTACTTCTTTCTACCTTTCTTTCTTTCCCACCTGTGTTCGTATTCATTCTTTCTTTCTTCTTTCTACCTTTCTTTCTTTCCCACCTGTGTTCGTATTCATTCTTTCTTTCTTCTTTCTACCTTTCTTTCTTTCCCACCTGTGTTCGTATTCATTCTTTCTTTCTTCTGTCTACCTTTATTTTCTTTCTCACCTGTGTTCGTATTCATTCTTTCTTTCTTCTGTCTACCTTTCTTTCTTTCCCACCTGTGTTCGTATTCATTCTTTCTTTCTTCTTTCTACCTTTCTTTCTTTCCCACCTGTGTTCGTATTCATTCTTTCTTTCTTCTTTCTACCTTTCTTTCTTTCTCACCTGTGTTCGTATTCATTCTTTCTAAACACCTTTCGCTAATATCTTTTCTGTGTGGCACTCTTTATTCAATCGGTCTTTTCATCAATAAAACGAAATGGGCTTTTTATATAGAGACCGACGAGGAACCCGGATAACCTTTGCCTTTTGAGTTGTTTGGCGTCCTAAACAATTGACCAATAGCTTTCTGTGAAGTGAATGAACGTCGCACTTTCATAAAGCAATTAAACAATGGACGGAGCTTCAAACGTTCACCCTTTGTCCATAACCATTTAGCCGGTAATTCTCCAGCCATTAAGAGTCGCCAACTTAAGTGTCGTTATAGCTCTTTACCTTACACGCTTAAACATGCATATTTAACTAGTCACCCTTTTTTACCAAACTACTAGCATACACCAACTTACACACACACACACACACCCACATACACACACACACACATATATATATATATATATATATATATATATATATATATATATATATATATATATATATATATATAAAGAAGAGGGTAGTGTGGTTTCAACGAGAGAAAAGTATATATTTAAAGAAGTGGAGCCCCCAACATTTATTAATTCCTAAGAGATTGTTTAATATTTTATATTTTACATTTTCTTCAAGTTGGTGCTTATATTTTTATAACATGTTTTTCGAGCAGGTTTGGCTCTCTTCAGATATTAGTTGGAAAAGCTATTGTAGTTTTCAAAACTACAATAGTTATTTTCAAATCAACAATATGTTTTCAAAATGATATCTGAAGAGAGCCAAACATCATCAAAATACGTTATATATATATATATATATATATATATATATATATATATATATATATATATATGTATATATATATATATGTGTGTGTGTGTGTAGTTATGAATTTGTTATTGTTTTTACTGAGGATAGTAACAGCGTTTGTATTTTTTCCCACTTCTGCATGACTCTTTACCGCTTATTATCGCCAGTAAAAACAATAACAAATTCATAATTTAATATTTAGACGATAAAAAGTCGTACACTTTCCAGGCCAGGCGTTGTAGTCCGGAGGTTAAACTCGAAACTAAAGACAATGTAACTGTAGCTTCGATTGTTGTCTAAATTAACCATGCTGATGACGACTGATAGCCAGAAACACGTGCCCATGGATTACTTTAACGTACGTAAATTTATATATATATATATATATATATATATATATATATATTTGTTAAGAAAAATAGAGAAGCATGAAATGAGAAAAAGACTTCAATACTTATAATTGTTATTGGTATTAAATTATTATTGTTTATATATGCAGTTTAAAATAGTTTTTATCGATCTAATATAGACACTTTAAACAAAAGAAAAAAGATATGGCAGAGACATTCAGCATGAACCTTTCTATACAAACAACCAAGTTAATAAAGTTTCTCTTTGAATATTGAATGAGAAGAAAATTCGGTAAAATGAAATGAATGTTAAATGCATTTTCTGTTTTCAGTCTTAGTGTTGAATATTATATACTAATGACGCCTCTCATGAATATTAATGATATTTTATATATTATAAAAATATATGTTCTTGAAATGGCAGTACAATACAAACGCAAGAGGATTGTTACCATTACAACAATCAAGATAAGGTTATCAGAAAAAAACATGTAAATAATGAACTATCTCATCTCAGAAATATCGTCAAATACGCTTATCTTTCTGAAATATCTCTTTGCCACTTGCACCCGCATTGGATATGGTTTAGGATATCTCAGTATGAGATGGCAGCTTCTACAACAAAACCTTCAACGAAATTCTCTGCATGGCGACCAACAGCTTAATCCGCCGAGGAAGTATACGTCTGTTAAATAGTAGCAGACGAGTTAATGAAAAAGGTTGGGGTTAGAAAGGGTTTGGGTCGGGCGGAAATCACGCACATCACGTGACTTCCGGTGCGATCCCTATAACTCTCGTAGCTGGTGAGATTTGTACGAGAGAAGACATGCTGCCCTAATTTAAGGACAACGGGCGACGGCGACTGATGTCAGTGAAACCTATTCCTCCCATCTCATCTTTTTCTCTCCGCACTCTCTCTCTCTCTCTCTCTCTTTCTCTCTCTCTCTCTCTGTCTTTCTCTCTCTCATGCACGCAAGTTATGGGCTGGTTTTGAATTGTTTATAAACTAACTAATAAATGTCGCCGTGTTTTGTACCCTACTTTAATTCCAGCGAGAATACTCGTCCGTCTCATGAAGACGATCGGAAACAAAGAACCTAAGTGACGGGGGGGAAACAGTCACGAGGTAAGAGTTAATTATGATTGCATTGATAACAACCCATGTATTTTATTTGGTCGTAACTTGTGAGACTTGTGAGACATTTAAATCTCCCCTCGGAGGGGATGTAATGTAACACGTCTTGTTAACAGAAATGGGCTGGAAATTGTTTGCCTAGGAATAGACCTGCTTTTTAAAGAATAATTATCTGCCCGTCGAATCTTCTTCCACAAAAAGTGAAGACTCGAAAACACAAAAAGGATTTTTATTCCTTACATTTATTGTTTATATAATGTCAACATTATCTTTTTCTCACACTTGTCTCTTAATGTACCGTAAGTACCTTGCCGGCCCAATCAGTGTGAACAAGCAAACAAGACAGCCTCGCGACTCAGTGACAATCTTAGCTTTATCTTTTTTTAGATTGCTGGTCGTATTTTCCAAAATTGTTTATGTTTTCACGCATTCCTTATTACAAACGACACACGACAGATGTGTATGTGTTAAATTAACTCTGACCTCATAATCTGTGACAATAACCCCCGAATTCAAAAAGCGCATTCAGACTAACATTCCAATCCGAAACTATTTCAACCAGCCAACCTTAGCAAACCGCGTTCTCGTCATTCTAATATATATTACGAATAATCACTATTATTATAATTAGTATTATTAACACTTTATTACTTTCCTTAACTACCCAGAGGTAAGCTCGTTAACGTAAGCCACTTTATTTGCAAGGTTGTAGTGAGTCTACAAAAAAGTACTTGTAGATAAATTTCTCATAGAATAACTCAGTCGATATGAAGGAAACTCCCTTCTCCTCTATCTTGGGCGGGGTTTAGTTTAAATAATCATTTAACCTTAACACACAACAACATAATTGGAGATAACAAATATAAGTGACCTTAGAATTACGGAAAACAACCTTTTTTAGTAGACATTAATCGTCATCTTAAATGAAGTTTGAGAAGATCGCGCCAGCTGCAGTTTCTTTAGAGTCATAAACAGACAAAGCGTAAAGAGTGTTGCGTAACACTTGCCGTATTTCAACGGAGAAGATGCCTGTCAAGTCAGAAACGAGGCTGATGCTATTATTCTGCGGTGAATCCACGATCTATCAAAGGGCATTGCTATGACATGCTAAGTAATTCGGCCTAGTAACATAGGTGGCGCCCATCAAATCCCCAAGTGACAAGTGTCATTATTCATGTAGTTTGCTTGCCATCGGAAAATAACCGTTTCTTTCAGATACAAAAGCATTTTCATTAAATAAAAAATGACTGCTACAAAAAGAGAACAATCAGATTACAAACGCCAAGTAGAATAACAAATTGGAAGCTCTATGTTTATTTTTTACAAAAATAAAAGTAAATAATTTTTATCTACATACACAACATAGTATTTATCTGATTTTTATTATATTTATCTGATTGTTCTCTACTCTAGCAGGAAGACTCGACGTTGCTCAGGATTGAATGATGATCACTACTATGTACTTTTTCACTATGCTCATAACACGATATTACTTTTTGGTTTTACTGCCCTTCTCCCCATTTCGCCCCCCGCCTAATATAGTCGGAAGAAGTTGGAAGTATAGTTGGTAAACTCTCTGGATTGGTGTCCTTTACATATGGTTTAATTATCATTAAGATCGAATATACGCATTTGAAGTGTTCAGGTGTTCTATCCAAATGCGTTACTTACAGGCAGGGTATTGATTTACTCCTCTCCATGAGTTAGGCACAAGGCCAGTTTTTATCTTACTCCCCCCAAGTAAGATGTGACTCAAGGTCGGGTCGGGAAAGTGGGGTTTAAAAATTACAGGCCGGGTAACGTAGAGATTCGGGACCACTGCCATTGAGAGGGGGTCTTTCTGAAGTTTGGGCAATCATTGTAATCTCATTACGGCCTACAGGAAGTTTACATACATCTTTTTTCTTACATCAATTTAATGTATTTTTTTACAAGCTGTAGAAAACATCTTCCTGTGTCAATACCCTGAAAGAGGCCGAGGCAGCAGTCGGAGGTGGGTTGCAAAAAGGAATTGCTCCCTTAGCGATCCAACCAATAGGTCTGGTGACGATATGTAATGGGTCAGAGAACGGATTTCTTAGCTGGAGCAACGATCCAGCGTCCGGTCTATAGTGAGTCGAAAAACGTACTAATTCTGGTACTAACACACCCACACTCTCGGTAAGAGGTAGAACCTCAATTTATAGGCTTGTAACAACCTCCCACCTCCATTCTGAACATACATAAATATCACCTC
>OY744518.1:59887438-59937438 GCA_963556195.1 Sepiola atlantica | reverse complement strand
TCACTGGTAACGGCTACTGCAAGAACACCAAGTTGGTTATATATGTTGTGAAAGGGAATATAGAGTACTGAAGTGTATCTCAATAGTTTCTCTCAACAAGGCTCCATGGAAAGCCATCGGTTTTTATCAACGATAAATCACTAGGAACAACCTGTGCGAGAACTCGGAATTAATAATTGAAATACTAAATATAGTTCATTAAATCGTTTATGCTATTTCGTAGGTTTGAGAATAAAATGACCCACGTATATATGGCTGTACCTTAAAAACAGACACCACTATCGCTATAAAAAAACAAAATCTTTTCTACTTTTAACATTTAAACGTGAAATTAAACGAGCATAAATAAATAATAAAAT
Organism: Sepiola atlantica; assembly: GCA_963556195.1. NCBI lineage: Eukaryota > Metazoa > Mollusca > Cephalopoda > Sepiida > Sepiolidae > Sepiola > Sepiola atlantica. Next base: position 59,937,079 of record OY744518.1, on the reverse strand, counting down.
GAAAGAGAAAATGCATCTTGTTAGGTATGCAATGTGATGTAATATACTGTCTGGTCATCATTACTAAATTAAAACAAAAAAATGGCGGATAAAAAACTTCTTTTTCACACTTATTCCAACTTGAACTGGATCCTCGTCCTGTTTCATTAAGTCAGACTTTGACCTTTTGCTGCATCAGGGTCTGATTGAAATGTTCTCCGCCCAAAAGAAGACATAAAAGATGCTAGAAAAAGAAGAAGAAGAAGAAGAAAAAGAAAAGAAGAAGACGAAGAAGAAAGGTATATGAGAAAAAGGATAGCAAAGTACACGCGAAGTAGACAGATTATTAAGAATATGAAGGTCAAAGAAAAAAGAAACAAAGAAAACATAGAATAAATAAAAGTTTAAAAAGAAGAGAGAAAAAAAGAAAGGATAGAAAAAGTGAAAAGAAAGTATGAAATGATTGAAATAAAAATACAAATCTTACTGCAAAGAATAACAATATCCTGTATACTAATGGTTCACCACTTATCAAGGTCAAAATTAACTCGAGGATAAAGGTTAATAATATTACCAGTTGGATGCTAGAACAGTAGTATGAAAGGATTTAGAACGTTGTTTGATTAATTCAGAATACGTTCTGCTGTATTTCAGGCACACAGAGAAAGAAAGAAGTTTTTTTTTGCAGTGTTGAAAATATCGATAGAGCAGAGAAAGACTAGCAACGTCTCCTCTGTGAGAACGAGGGTGTAGGGAAGAGACAAGATTATTTCCCACTGGATTGCGAAGTCGATTTTGTAATTTAACGAGACAAGAAAGAGTGCTCTATGAGGCACCGAACCAGATGTGGTTACAGTACTCAATCTTAGGCCGTATCTGACCATTATACAGATAAACGATTGCATCATGGGTCAGTTACCTCCTAGAATGCAAGAATGGTCCAACAGATTTGATGTAAATCTTCCATTTCAGGTCTTGGGTGAGAATCAGTTCCAAGGACGTGTAAAAGCAAAGCGATTCCTCACGGAGATAGCGATTCATTTTAACTGAGGCAAAACTTCAAAAGAGGAATGATGAAACTACATATGAAAGAAAGGCTACAAAAGTTCGGCAAATTGGAAAAAAGAAGACGAAGAAGACGACTCATCGCTCATTACATGAACGTACGCCTGCCACCAAGACTTAAAGAAGGGCTTTCAATCTGTGGAATATATTACAACAGAACTGCTTCCCTACATACTAATACATGGTCGTCAAAAACTCCAATGCCAACAAATACTTGCCATATACCTTTCTCATACGAATTAAAATTCTGTCCATTTCATTCATCATTTTCTATCCTCTTGTAATATTCATCGTCATTTAACAAAGCTTGTCAAATGGTTAGACGATGCCAAATTTGTAGCATTTTATTAAACCCGCTTAAAAATACGATCATTCCCGTTATTGGACTGCGATCAGCTTTTGATGTATTACCAATAACCTTTAGTGCAAATAAAATTGTTGAGAACCTCCATATACACTAATTCATTTAAGAAACCCAATATATACTAATGTATTTAAGAAACCCCATATACACTAATTAATTTAAGAAACCCCATATACACTAATGTATTTAAGAAACCCCATATACACTAATTAATATAAGAACCCCCATATACACTAATTACTTTTAGAACCCCCATATACGCTAATTACTTTTAGAAACCCATATACAATGATTAATTTAAGAACCCCCATATACACTAATTAATGATATAAACCCAAAACACAGTAATTAATTCAAGAACCCCCATATACACTAATTAATTTAAGAAACACCATATACACTAATTAATTGAAGAAGCCCCATATACACTAATTAATTTTAGAAACCACATATACACTAATTACTTTTAGAAACCCATATACAATGATTAATTTAAGAATCCCCATATACACTAATTAATGTAAGAAACCGGCCAACATATTTAAAAATCACAAGGGGGAAACTTTTGATAAGTTATTCCACAGAAAATAACAAGGCTTACCTTTAAAAAGAGAAACAGCTTTTAGTATTAAGTTCCAGGTGTAAATGATGAATCACTATAAAGCGATTGAAAATCAACCTCCGCTAATCGTATGTATGTTCGAAGAAATAGAGTAATCCGTTACTCAATAAGTGTCTAATACGCCTGATTGATTATGATTGCGGATATATCCACTGTAAAATATTGAAATTGAAATTGATTATATCTGTTTGCTGATAAGAAAAACTCGCCGCTACTGTAGTAGCGGCGAGTAGTAGCAGCTTAGTCGTATCCCGTGACCGGTTAGTTACAAGTAGCACATCTAACTTGCGACTAGTTTACTTGTTCAACTTTACTCGCAAGTCTCACGTGATTTCCTGATCACGAGACTTGATATCGCGCGATTTTATGAATTTTTAAAATCTAATAGCGGCTGCTCCGAATAAATATTCGCTTCTATCACTAGCTATGCAGTTTGTTATCATGACAGAAAAATAAAGTTTGAAGTAGGCGGCTAATGAAATCAGTAGATTTCTGGATATTTCCAGAAACAACGAAGGTTTGTGGGATACAAACAATATGCAATATATTAAGAAAAATGCGAGGAAGTACAATTTTAAATATTTCATGAATGAACTAATTGAGACTGGTTTTAAGATTCCGTTCGAAGATAATTTTAAAAGAACATAAATAACATAGAGGATGCATATAGGAATGAAATTAATAAAGTGAAGAACTCTATGAAAAGTGGAGCAGGAACTGACGATGGTTATAAACCAAAGCTAGTTTGTTTTAAAACAAAATCTAGTGCCTGACATGTCTGCGTTGTAAACAAAGGCACGGAACTGATAGACGAGTATTGATTTACTCCTCTCCAGAAGTTAGGCACAAGGCCAGTTTTTATCTTACTCCCACAAGTAAGATGTGACCCAAGGTCGGGTCGGGAAAGTGGGGTTTAAAAATTGCCTGGGCAGCCCCGTCGGCATTCCTCGGTAGGGGCGCCTCAGACAGTAAGCAATAAACTTACTCCTCCCCAAAGTGGGAAGGCAAAGCCTGGGAGGGTGGACCTCCTAGAACTGCACAGGACAGACCCATTGACCGGCGTAAATCAAGCCCCGAAGGCCAAGACAATACCATTATAGGGTGCAGTATCCATCGGAACAGATACTACACTTTGATCTTAGCCTAAAGGCGTTATTTAACCCCTACCCACAATAGGAATATGTGACACAAGGTCGGAAAGTGGGATTTGAAAAACCAGCACTCGAGAAGTTGAGTACTCTGGCCATTAAAAATTGCCTGGGCAGCCCCGTCGGCATTCCCCGGTAGGGGCACCTCAGGCAGTAAGCAATAAACTTACTCCTCCCCAAATAGGGGAGGCGAAGCCTGGGAGGGTGGACCTCCTAGAACTACACAGGACAGACCCATAGACCGGCGTAAATCAAGCCCCGAAGGCCAGGACAATACAAGTATGGGGAGCAGTATCAATCGGAACAGATACTACACTTTGATCTTAAAATCGTCCCATGTAACCAACTCAGTCGCTGCTACAAGTAGCGGCGAGCGAAGTTATTTCGATTAAGTGAGGCTTTATGCTGATAATAATGTGATTTTTTTATACGCGCGTACATATTGATAAAAATTGTTAAGATTTTCGGAGCCTGATTATATTTAATATTATAATTATTTATGTCATAAATTGTCTAATTTACCAAATTATTATATATACAGGATGGGCAAAAATAAGGGTCCTATTTTTAAAAATTCATAACTTTTTTATTTATTGATTTTTTTTTAATTTTTTTTTTTTAGAATAAGTAAAGGACCCCTTCCGAAGCAAGCATGAGCCGTATTAGCCCTAAGGAACGTACCCTCATTTAGAAAACATTATTTTTGCTTAAAAAACTCAAAACAGTGTGAAAAACAATACTTTAGTTTTTGTAAGTTTTAAGAAGTGTTTTTCGGCTAAAATTTGTTTTGTTTATTTCAAAAAATCTCGGAAGGGTCAGTCTACACACACATAAAGTTTGGTGAGTTTAACTTTTATTTTGTGGAAGTTATTCAAATTCAAGTTATCTAAATTTAAAGATAGGACACTTATTTTGGCCCACCCTGTATATATATAACTAGCTGAACCTGCCCCCCCCCCCCCCCGCCGCATTGCCCAGAATAAATATAAAAGAATGAATTAAAATTTTTCAACATCCGACAGAACGCAAAGAGGTCAAATCGGACAATTTTAATGATTAGAATAGTTGTCGGATTGGAATTGTTGAAGGGTGAAAGGAGGAAGAAACGAAACAAGGAAGGAAAGAAGTACGGTTGTAGAAGTATTCTTGCCCATCGCATGGTATCTGTATTTCCCAAACACATGCTCTATCTATGATAATGGGCACTTTTAAAATTAAAGAGGCCTACAGAGCCCTATTAAATCCAATCCCCCTGTTATCTTTGTATAGAATTCTATGTTTTGCGAGGAAAGAAAAAAGAAAAAAGAAAAATTAGTATGTCTCCTTGGCACTTATTGTGAGGAAGGAAATAAGAGAAAAGAAAAATAAGTATGCCTCCTCAGCACTAATGAAACACACAAATATAATTGAGGGGGACTGCAGGGCACTCGTAAACTATGTATGTTCAAAAAGAAATGATGACATTCACAATAGTTAAAGTAATACCTGTTACATTGATTTTTTTTTTCAAATTACTACATAATAACGTTGAATTTAGAAGAATCCGGTCCATAGCCCTGCCTTTCCCCCTCGCTCGTAGGCAAAAGTTTAACAATGTAAAAAGAAATGTGTGAGTCGACTCTACACCTCTCGGTCTTGGATCTACGGTGATAACAACTTAGCCACGAAAGCGATTCGAAAATCTATTGAAAATAGGTCACTTAAACTAAGCGTGTACCTGGCATGCATTTTATATTACGATCCGCCAGAAGGTGACCAAATGTTGGGTCTACCAGTCACCTGTTTAGGTCATTTCTATACGATTAAATCGATGTCTTTTTCTAATTGTTGGATATCATGCGCGTGGAAGGTGTAGGATTCAGGAAATGTAAACTTAATGCACACTGTCGAGTAACTTGCAGTATAGTGACTTAATTAGGAAGTCGAGTCGCTGAGGAAATTGTAGCCGCCATGTTATAATAATGAAACACTGCAAGGAACTATGTTCGTTAATTGCATTCTCTAAAAATGTAACGGAATTAAATGTGTGCGTAATGTTTTGTATTATGTAGTAAATCAATAGCAGACAGATAGTAAATATTAATGGACACTTTTTTGAAAAGTAGACGTTGTTTATTAGTTCCCAGTGTAGATGAAAATGGTGTCTGTACTGAAGTCTTAGGGGAAAAAGTGTTTGTTACCAGCTATATGCAGCATGTTTTGAGGAGAGTCAAAGATGGTGGGCCAAAAGTAATATTTAGTGTTAACTGGAGAAAAATAATAACAAATTTACTAAAACGCGCTCGAGTGAATAAGCGTAATAAAGTAGTGAGTTTAGTAGCCTGTGATGCATGTGGTTATTTTTCTATTTTTCAAAAAGGTACAGGGGAAAATCGGCTTTAACTTTATATATATATATATATATATATATATATATATATATATATATATATATATATATCGTACATGTATTATATTAGTTTCTGTAAATGTAAATCCGTAGAAACTCAAGTGTTTATAAAAAGTGCTCAATACCAAATAGAGCTGTTTATAAGTATACATTTTTATTTATACAAACATTATTGGTTACATATGTGCATTTCTCGGAAATTCTTGGTCTGTTGAGGTTGACTTTCTTGGAAAATGCAACCGAAACATGTATGCACATATGTAACCAATAATGTTTGTATAAATAAAAATTTATACTTATATATATATATATATATATATATATATATATATATATATATATATATATATATATATTAACTTGTTACAAATATCCAGGGGGTATAAATCCGAAGGAAGTTGAAACCGGGTTTATGAGAGTGCTCAATGAAAATTCAGAGCAAAATATATATTTTTTATTATTATTATTGATACTATTGTTACTACGACTATCGTAGGTATGATTGGCATTATTATTATTATTGTTATTATAATTGTTTTTATTAATACTAAAGATAGTAACACCATTAAACTTCTTTTATATAATAATTTCACTAGTATTAATTTTAGTATAATATAATCACAATTAAAAAATATTATCACAAAAAAATTCACTACCGTTACTGAGCTCATTATACAAGCCATAAATAATTATATTAAAATAGAATGCAAAAGTAGCAATTAATACCTTAAATTAAAATTATCGAACATCTTTATCTACACGATAATCACCTATTACAACAGAAATGACAGCTATAACTTTATAATTATAATCCTATTCTCATTATTAAATTAAACCCACCCCGCACTCCGCCCTGGTTGGAATTGAGGTCACGATGGCCCAGACACTAGAGATCACCCCACTCAACTTTCTGAAATATCATTTGTTGGGGTCTCCCCCCTCCCCCATTCCTGTCCTCGCTATAGGCTGATCCCTATCTTCGTCCTCCTCCCTCTTATGCATCTTCAATTTCCGATTGGGGTTGAATTTAAAATCTTAAACATTTAGATTCCATTGATGCTTGAAAAGTTGGCGTTCATTATGAATGCTAATGAAACAGCATATATTTTGTCGCAATTCATGGAATAATAAAATCACCAACAATATATATATATATATATATATATATATATATATATATATATATATATATATAATTTGGCAGCATTATTTCTTTTATGCATGTTTGATTAAACAGGAGTGCCAACTTCTGCTTATTCAGCTTTTGATCCGACGGATTTGAGTTTATAATCCAAGGAGTGTAAAAAACTCTCCGTATTTTGTGCGAACGTTTTCGACCGACATCGGTCGTCGTCAGGCGGTTGCAAAATAAATAAATTGGCAAATCTATCTTGCCGTCTACCGTGTTCATCGCTCGAGCGGAACTTGCTTATCGCAAAAATAACAACAAACTGTATACATATATATTTATATATATATACATATATATATATTTATATATATATACATATCTATTTAAATTGTGTGTATTAGGCAGCATTTTCTCATTCAGGTAAAAATTGTTAAAAATAACAGAATTCGTCTTTTTAATTATACCTTTTTATTTTTTCATTTCTCTAATGGTCTATTTTGTATCAAAATAAAAAAAATAATAAATGTTTCATAGGTTTCACAGGTTTCACGAACGTTTTCGATTCTTCGTCGAATCATCCTCAGGTAAATGAACAAAACAGCTGGCGAAAGAAGAGAATTTTAAAAAGACAGCAGAGAAACACGCAGAGAACGTTTTCGCATTGTTCCAGGAAATCGTTTACGATTTAAATTCAGCAACGCTGGGTGGCATCACAAAACAAAATCGCATTACGTTAAGCATTTTAAAATATCACCCCTGGTTTTATATGTGATGTTATTAATGTTACGTTGTTGTGTTTTTATGTAGATAGCTTCCAGTATTTTTAAGTTTTGTAAATTGGTTTCGGAATGTATAATTTTAGTGTTATTAACTAGAATTTATCTTAAATCAGAGGGAGGGGTGTTATGTTTTTGTAGATGTTGGTAAATTGAGCTAGAGTTTACAAGATGCATTGTAAAACCAATGTAGCTATTAGCTTTATTATCATTATGGGAGTTACATTCTCACAAAGAGCATTTAAACTGATAAATAACATTGGTCATTTCTAGTGATTTTTTAGTTGAGGAGGAGTTGATTTTTACTACAAGATTTTGTGTTTTAAATTTCTCATATAAACACATGAGTCTAATTTTATTGTTATTGTACATTAGGGATGTGTATCTGTGTATGATATTTTTCATGACTTTTTCTTCTCATCTGAAGTTTGGTTGCATTTGATTACAATAGTATATGTTAATATTGTTCGAGTTGTGATGTTGAATATTATTATTATTTGTACCGGTGTTTTTTTAAAGTTTAGAATCATTAACAAATAAAATAAATAAATAAATAAAGTTCATCAACGATATAATTACGGAATTCGTTTTTAATAAGTATTTGTTATATTTTTTAAATTCAATGAATAGTATTTTTTAGAGGAGGAGATTCATTTGGCACGGTTTAATAGATTCTTAACAATAGCTATTTTGTAGCGATAAGGACACTCGCTCTTGAAATTTAAAAGACTAGAATTGAAGATGGTTGTTTTTTATAAGTGCTTTTGAAACTTAGGATGATTCGACGAAGAATCGACAACGTTCGCGAAACCTGTTAAACTTATGGAACATTTATTTTCTTTTTTTTTATTTTAATACAAAAAAGACCATCGGAAAAATTGAATAAATAAAAAAGTTTAATTAAACAAACGAATTCTGTTATTTTTCACGATGTTTGCATAAATATATATATATATATTGTAAACAAATTCTGTCTAATAGTGTATCGCCAGAGTCTATGTGATCGCTACTACGAAAAACGTTGATGGGTATGGCAGCAGGGGTCCTTAAAGCCACGTGAAGATGGAAATCCGATCGAACTACGTCCCATAGCCTTGAAAGACCAGACACAAATAAGAGACAGATTTGGCTCTTAATTAATTGCGCACATCTATGCCACGATTTTTCTTAACTTCCGGGTTTAACGAGATTGTCTCTGGGGCTTGTAGTAGGTGGGAGTGATACTAATTGTGACGAAAAGTGTGTTAGTAATGTAGTGAGGAATGTATTGATGGAATTCAAATACAATATTGTGAATTCTGAGTCGATTTGACAAATAAACAAAAGTATTTTGAGGGTTAGTTTAGGTATGTACAGAAACAAACAATGTAATGGATACTAGCTGTGGAATGAAAAGAACGGTGAGAGCGGATTTTGCGACTCGATAGTGAGCTCGCCCTTGCTCTCACTAAAGGGGGGAGGCTGAAATCCCTCATTATACATACAATAGAAGAGTTTGAGAAAATATTGTTACATCAAATAACGTAAGCAATGAAAATTCCTTTAGTGTTTTCTGAGTCTTCATTTGTAAACCACCCTGAGAGATAACGATGCTTCCAGAAATTATAGGATAAGTCTCTACTAGAAAGATAAGTAGATATTTTAGTCTTATGTAACGTGAGATCCTCACCAAATATTTTGGCGCTTCCGTTATGCGAGCATAACCGTTATGCGGACAGAAGAGCGTATTGATTCAACCTTGGTCAGAATAATTCAAGGGAAGTAACTCCGATTTCAGTCCAAGAGAGGTTACTCCAATATACCTAATCAAACATTGATCAGTTCGGTTTCGTTTGTGCCCAGTAGAAACTCCCAGAACTGTATGCCTACAACAAAAGACACCTGAAAAAGCCCGGTGAGTAACATATCGGAAACGTTGGTTTACTTCAGGCATGTTCACTTTATCGTGATTAAATGTTGACGACTAATTGTATAAGACTATGATTAGTTAAGCACATGCCACTTTCTTACCTAGTACTGAGGAAGTGATTCAGGATTAAAAATTGCACTCAGTAGATCAGATAAGAATTGCATTCGGTATCCATTAAGCCAATTACACACCCCTATACGTTTATCATTTAATTATATTATTATCTGATTATAATGTGACGTAGGTCAGTGCGAAAGTAGTGACAATGATATTAACTTTTTTAATTAAGTCATTTGAGCTTAACCAATTTAAACTGCTCTCCTGCATCCAAAGTGGATCACTTTTCGAGTTGTTAGACTCGGAAGACGCAGTGTGTAAAACATCAAATGGGTATCCGTTTTCGTATGGAAATCTATCAAGATGTTGGTTTTCAATGAGCCTTTTGCTCCCTTCTCTCCCCCTCTTTCTCTGTCTGTCTGTCTGTCTGTCTGTCTCTCTCTCTCTCTCTGTCTCTCTCTCACTCTCTCTCTCTCTCTCTCTCTCTCTCTCTCTCTCTCTATATATATATATATATATATATATATATATATATATATATATATATATCATCTTTCGGACGAACAAGGGGTGCCTTTTATTCCTCGTCATGTGTAGGGGTCACGTTCAATCGGTATTAAATCCCCATCCAAGCAGAGTTTAGCCAAGCGTGTGCACAGGCTCTAATTACACACGCGATACGGGTCAGTAAAAAGTGCGCAAAGCTGGCCTAACTTAAAAGAATACGTACACACACATACGTGCGTGTATATACGTGTGTGTGTATCTGCCTCGTGGTCGCGATCGCTTTTTCCAAATGACGTTACTCAGTTCAAGATTACAATATTAAGTGTCAATTTCCAAAGTTGATAGCTTGGCGCAGTCCTGTTTCAAAGTTATAATGTTAAATGCCTATTTCGAAGCTTATAGCTGTTTTCTATATTATAAAGTTGATAGATTAGTGGAACACTTTGAAATGTTTAAAAGTTGGTTTTTTTTTCCAAAGTTGATAACTTGGCGCAACATTGTTTGAAACCTTACGATGTCTGATTTCTAGTTGCAAAGTTTATAGATTGGCGCTATATTGCTTTCAATATGTTACATGTCCTTTTCATAGTTGATAGATTAGTTTAACAGATTTCTAGGTTATTATATAAAATATCAATTTTCAAAGGTTTTAGTTTGTAGCAACATAGTTTGAAACATCCATTATTCCAGGAGCCACCGAGCTCAGAAAAAATAATTTTTAAAACTACCTGACGAATATATCCGGTGAACCAAGTGCAAAATAGATCCAAACAATTCCTTTAAAGGAACGGTTAGAATACTAAATTGATCTAAAATTTTGAATATCTGAAATAGCGGGTAAACGTATGACATCCCGCCGGCTGCCCTATACTCAGCAAAGACAAAAGAGAAAAAAATTGTAAAAATGTTACAAGTCCAAATTAATAGCATAGCGCGACATTATTGTTACCCTTATGATGTTGAGTTCTATTTCCAAATTTGATAGATTAGTTAACTATTTTAAATATTAGAAATATAAACGTCCATTCCAAAGTTGGTATCTTGACGCAACATTGTTTCATTATTATGGTGTTTGATGCCTTTTTCCAAAGTTGATAGATAAGTTCAACACTATTTTCTATATTGTGGCAAATTTCAATTCACAATGTTGAAAGGTTCACGCAACATTGTTTGAAATATCACGATGTTTAATGTCCATTTCAAACGTTGATTGTTTTGCATTCCAGTTTCTTATCAATTACATAATCTCCATTGAATAAAATCGAAATTCTCGCATATTATATTAATTAGCAAACTTACTCGACCAAATTTAACCTACCTTGCTCAGAACTATTTTCCTTCAAGCTGCTTTCTACTGTCAATCATGGATTCTTCTGCAGAAGCTGGCCGAAACTTCTCTAGTGGTCGGCCAGGACGCAACTTTACGGTTTTCCATCGGCTCGCATGGCCTACATTTCGTTGGCACTGGGTTTTCCAAGCGTCGTGACGTCGTCTCACCTCGTAGCAATGACACCTGGCTACAGCAGCTGACCTTTAGCCTCCTGCCATCACTCGGTGCATCGTTCTAACTTGAGCAGCCAATGACTTTATTGTTTCAAATGGTGAAAACAATATTCTTTCGGTGCATTTTAGTTTTTTCTTTATTTGAATTTATTCACTTCTCGTACCCTGCATAGGTCTCAAAACATACACTAGTGTTCCGAAATTTTGTAATTTTCCACTAGGTTCCCCTACTTTTTCACCTTCGCCTCTTTCTCTTTTGAGACCTGTTTCGAATGTATTCTTCTCTCTTCTACGAAGGCAGGGAGATTATTAAGGTCTAATTCTCTATAGAAACTTTGTGTGTAATACTGAATACTATAGAGAAAAGAATCTAAGGTGCACTTTTCACACTAACGCTCATTAACAGGTAGAAGAATTTGCCCCTTTTGTGTTTGCCGCTTAGCTATAACAATTACACTTCCATGTTTCTGGCTCTAAATTTGGACATTCCTCTGTAAAATATTCTTATCTTTCTTTCGCTCTCTCTCTCTCTCTCTTGCTCTACCCCTCTCTCTTTTTTGCTCTACCCCTCTCTCTTTTTTGCTCTATCTCTCCCTTTGTATATTGGTCTCTTTTGATTACTTATACTTTCAAAAACTACTCGGCATAATTGCGCAAATTTTCGCATGTGTTTTAGAGAGGAAAATGTAACACGACCACTACTTCCACGACTACGGCTGGACCAGCTACTAATACAATATAGACCTATAGAACCCATTACTATTTGTTAGGATTACACTACATTCACGTGATGCACATCTATCAATTTTACAGTCCTACTAGTGATCATGTAATAAGCAGTTATTGATTTAACACTATAAGTATAATAATATGCTTGCACTTTCATTTGTGTACATATGTTATCACATCCCAAACCTATTTTCTATAGAGATCCCTCCAGACAAGACATGAAGCCACTTGATGTAAGGAGCTAAACACAACGAAAAATGATCATCGCATAGACAAGAGATGCCTATTGACCATAATATTGAAAAGACAAACGCTATAGGTATGAGTAAAACAGTAAGCATGAAGAGAGTTCCACAAGTCCGGAGTTTTTGCAAAGAAGCTACTGGAATATGAAGCTTTATAATAACGAGTTATAAAAGCAGCGAATTGGTGAAGACCACTAGACAAACGAGTCAAACGAGCTGGAACAAAGAAAGCAGAGAATAGATCAGACAATTCTAGAGAACACATGCTAATAGTATTTATAGATAATACTGAAACTAGCAACATCACGTCTGTGAGAGAAGACATCATGAACCGAATCTGTCGTCATCAGTTACTTAAATGATTAGATGCTTTTACGTTTTTGTTGCTTTCTTTTTGTTTATAATTTGTAATAAAATGCTATTTGCAAAAATGATTAAAAAGACGTATGTTCCTTATTTTCCTGCATCGCCTCTTACCCTGCAAAGGTTGCTTTAAACAATTGTTCTGAACCACCATGTTTTTACTATATACGAACTGTATTTTCCACATACACGTCTGTCTAATTTTACGATTCTCACACCTTTTAATTAACATTTTCACACTATTTATCTGTTTAGGAGTGCCTCAAAAAATATTCTCAAACGAACAATTCCTAAGTAAAATATCATTTTATATATTACAGACGTTGTATTTTTGAGACAGTTCCGATTTTTAAAATAAATATCTGTATCCTGTGAAATTCCACGGGGTTAATATTGTATAAGCCAGCTAACATAAAACACACTTGCAACGTTGCATGCTTGTGTTATTTTGGGTAACGAATATATGATAATGTTGCAGCGTTGCTGCAGTGAATTAGTTTTCTTACCCCAACTATTCTCTGATCGCAATGTTATCACAATCTTATCAAGCAATATACCTTACAGAAATCCGCATTGGTTACATAACATCCGAATATTGCATGCTCAATTGTAATGTCGTCTCTGATTCTGACATCTTTACTTTGTCTCCTACGTAGACGGACGGCTTTTAAAGCTTTAATAAACACAAATAACAAGTCATATGGCACATTTCTTTTATAATGTTTTCTAATTCAAACAAAACATTACAGACGACGTTGTATATTTGCCTATGTGTTTAATGTATATAAACAAACAACACCCGAACAAAATGGTTTGCAAGCGGCCACATTTAGCCTGTCTATTCATGCTGAAATCCAGCCGGAAAAGAGGATAGAGATTGTTTCACTTCTTGCCCATGACGTCACAGCCACGCAAGATCTACAATTACCACACCTCAATACGTTACATATATATAAAACACACATCATTTATTTCCTAGTATTTTGTTTTATTGAGAATCATTAGTTTTTATAATAAATTCGTATTCTAACATATTCCTTCAATTTATTAACCATTTCTGCGGAGCTCCTAGCACCATTTCTAAATAGTTTGCAAGTTTCTAAAACAATTCTAGAATTCTCTACTCTATCGTTATTTTCATGGTAGGTGCTCGACTGATTCTCCTCTAAAACATTCATAGCAAAAAAAAAAATGTTTAGCTACAACCATTGTAAAGTATTGTTCTTTCTTCCTCTTTGTAAAATTAAACGGAATTTCCATGAGCAAAGTTGTTTTTCCAAGAACTGCCTGTCTGTGGAACACACTACTTATAGGCTGCTTCCCCATGATGTTGTCTCACCGTCCACCTGACAAACGCATTAACCCTTATCCTGGAGTGATCTCTGGTGATTCATTAGTACAAACCAATTCCAATAATGAATCGTTGTAGTTTCTTAATCTGAGAACAACCAACGTATGCATAATAACGGTTTTAATATATGGATGATGCTAAATATAATTAATTTCCGAATATAATGAGAATTACTCAAGCGACTTATTTTTTTTTGTTCTCACGTTTTTCAAAGTTCGAATAAAGTAGTTAAGACGTCTTTGCCCTTTCGAGGTTCGTTTGATTGTTTGATTCCCTAAAAGAACGAACATCTGTAACATTTATTGGTCGTCGATGTTTTCTTAGTTTGAACAAGTTCACACTGTGATAGACGTAGGCAAATGCATATGTACATATTGGTATTGGTACTGGTTATTATTTAGATGGTAAAGAATCATCGAGGTTTTGTTTGAGTATTGGATGTAGAAAATGCCTCTCATGATTCTGTTCGAGTGTTTCTTGTGTTGTAGTGGCCGATGCTGATGATCAGTTTTGCAACTAAGAAAGAAGGAAGACAAAAATACTATAAAATAGTATTTTTATCCCTTAAAAATGTTATGAGTCCTTAAAATATATCTGGTCAGGAAGTAAATGATCATTACTAACTTGTTGTCTGGAAGCGGCTGATCGTTTTAAGTTCAATTTTTATGCGAAAATGTTCCACACGCTAATGTCTGAAATAGTTTTTTTTATTTTTTGTATTTCTTTTTACCGCTAATATGTTCAGTTTGTATACATATAATCTCTTTAAAAAGTAGAAATTAATTTTGGGAGGAGGAGTTAGCATAGAACGCGGGCTCCAGTTTTACAGTGTTTCTTAATGAAACATTGATGGCTTTTTTTAACGTAGTTCACCCAAAACAAGGCAGGCCGCCACTGTAGACGTAAGGGGCTACTGAGAAGAAAGAAAAGGGGAGAAGGTTGGGGGTAAACTTAAACTGGGAACTGCGCAGTGAGATGTCTGTTTACATTAATTTAAAATTTCTGCATGTCAGTACTGTCAGGGTAACAGGGTGCAGGGAGGGAGTTCCAGAGGCCAGCAGCACGAGGAAAGAAGCTATTTGAGTAGAATGCTCTCCGGCATCTGGGGACCTCCACAGTGAATGGATGGGATTTAGTTGATTTTCGAGTTGGTCTAGTGAATTTACGTCGAGGGGGCACCAGAGTAGCCAATTCATCGGAGCATACTCTATTGAAGTATTTTTAAAACAAGCACAAGGATGCTACATTGCGGCGATGGGACAGGGACTGGAGCTTGGTTGACAGTGAGGGATCTATTAGATTGGCGACTCTTTTTTGGACCTTGTCAAGGAGGGAGAGACTAGTAAATGACGCACCAGCCCAAATGTTGCAACAATACTTTATGCATGGGCGGATGGTGGCTTTGTAGAGATTTTTTAAATTTCTTATATAACAAACAATTGCTACCACAACGGAAACAGGACTTTCCTTTCTCTGTGCCTAGCGTCCGGTGGAATTTCCATGGGCAAAGTTTCTTTGTAAAAGCTCCCCGCCTATGTAACACATCATCGAGGGAGTTTTTCCATGCTGATTAAAATTTGGCAATCTTCAAACCCAATGTCAACGAATTCTTGTCCATAGCGTTTCATAAGTAATAAAACAGTGTTTCTTCATCTTTCCGCTGATAATCATTCCGTCTCGTTAACTCTTATTCTTGTATGTGACGATTTTTAAGTGGTTAACGACACGGCCTAACGACCTGGGTGTGCCAAGTTCGAATCTAGTTCTTTCCACAGAAAAAAAATATTTCACTTAGGATGTTGGCAACCTTCACGTGGTCTCTCGATTTATTTCTATTAAGAATTCTGACTAGAAAGATATCGGGGAAACCAATGCCAACAATAGAATCATCTGATTCATACGATATGAATGAATGGACTTTTATCCTCGAGGGGCTGTTGTCCTTGATAAGGTGTAACCTAATAATAATCAAAAACAATTTGCAGTTAAATGTATGTGACAAGGAAGATTCCTTGGTCTTCGGGCGAGGAACAAAGTGTAATATCTGTTTTGTCCTCAGTCAGAAAAGAATAAATCATTATTGACAGGGGCAATTTTTAGTTTTGTCCCATCCAGAGAGCCACTTTTTGGGATGCTGGATATTTCCTTACTTAAAGAAACGACCTTGTGTCTAACTTTACCCTGGTCGGGGGGCAATTAAATAGGGACGTGTCGAGGAGAAAAATTAGTATAGTTATGCGTTGTTGTTTTTTTTTTATTATTATTTCTGTAAACGCGAGTTTGTATATTTGATGATGTTTTCGCATATCTGTGTGCGTACGTGTAAGTTCGTGCGCGAAAACAAATCCATCGCGCGTCTTTTATTGAGTGTATTTTCTTGATAATTTGAATACACATACGCGGGTAGTGTGTCGTACACGCGTCTTTGATTAAAAGAAACGACGATAAAAGAAGAAAGTTTAGAAGAATTTAGTTGTTTAATGAGACGCGCATCGTGAAATAAGATGAAGGGGGAAAAGTTCAGGAATAGGCGGGGGCTTACAGGTAAAGGCGGTGCGAGGGGGTTGGAAAGAGAACGGACCAGGGTTGTAGAGTGGGTGGATATCGAATGTCTCTCATAAAGAAACAAACTTCTGCCTCACTTCACTTTACGTCCGGTCCTTAAAGAGTTTTCGGGGTCAAAGATCAGGCTGAGCTGAAACTCGTAGATTAAGGAAGACCCAAAACAAACAAACATGCCTGTCACCGTCACTTCCGGTCTCCCCTCCGCCCGCCCGGCACCAAAATGTCCGTTGGAAAGTTAAAAAAAAAAATGGTTCAACAAGAATGACTCTGGACCCTTTTGTGCCAACTATCCCTTCTTTTCTACTTTTCTTTCTCCCCCTTTTTTACTTACTTTCTCACGTACCCCTCTCGTTCACTTACTTTTGTCGTCCTATCTCTCGCTTTCTCTCCCTCTGTCTCTATTTTTCTCACAGACACCCCATCTCTGTCTCTGTCTCTGTCTCTGTCTCTGTCTCTGTCTCTCTCTCTCTCTCTCTCTCTCTCTGTCTCTGTCTCTGTCTCTGTCTCTGTCTCTCTCTCTCTCTCTCTCTCTCTCTCTCTCTCTCTCTCTCTCTCTCTCTCTCTCTCTCTATCTATCTATCTATCTATCTCTGGATTTACGTTCCCCAATATCTAGTTTTCTTTCTAGCGGACCTTAAACTATTTCGAGCTGTCCTCTCTACCCTTATCCCTTAGTCTCCGGGCTAAATACCAACTCCCATGCATATATACGAAGTAAAAACACACACTTCCTTCTTCATATAACATATTTACCTTTCTTTCCATAGTCACAGTAACAGCCAGGGTTCAAGGCTAGTTGTTTTGCGCCTTACAAGAATCGGGGCTGTTTACAAAACACCATGGGACCTATTGGTTTATCACCAAATATTGGGATGCCGCGGTTGTTAGCGATTAATTCTCTCGTTCGTGTACTGAGGAGTACTAGCAGGGGTGACTGATATATACATACTTTTATATTTGAAGCCACATATAAACTAAGGGTAATTTTAACAAGGAATGGTTCTGCATGGGTGAATCTATGACACCGTTGAAAGATTACTGTACAGTTGGAAATAAACTATTTAAAAAAAAACAATGCAACAGTAACCCGCGTTAGAGTAACATAGAAAGTTTTATAATCAATAGTTCCGCACGTGTCAAATAATATTCTAAAATTAGTGCAATTGCAGTACCAAATATAATCATGCACGTTCTAAAAGAAACTTTCTAACCCTTAAAGTTTTAGGCACTTCCGCTGATCACTAATTAAAAAAATTAAAATATTTTATATTTTATGCTTACGTAATGTGGCGACGCGTACAGTTGATCACCTATTTGTACATATGGTCGCCATATTGAATATGTGTTTGCTTGAGAACACACGTGAGTCTGAAGTAAACGGGGAAAAATCACAATGATAACGAAACGGTAGTGATACATACATTTATTTCCCACATAAATAGTATATCAAAGATACACGTTACAGAGATATAGTACAACATGGTACATAAAAGAGAGTGAAAATTACAGTCCACACAATCGAAACAAAAATAAATTATTAGGGTAAACATCTTATAGGTCAGGTACGTTGTGGGAAATCGATAAAGAACTTTCTTTCGATATATATATATATATATATGGGAAGAGAAGGATGAAGGTAATCCGACGTGATGGTAAAATGAAAAAGGAAAACCAAAAAACTGGATGTTTTTTTTATGTGTACATCAACGTTTCGTCTTTATTTATAAGACTTCATCAGGATGATGATATAGGGAAAAGATATCATGCAAGCACGGATACATGTAGGGTAGACATGTTGGGAAGAAAAATAAAATAAAATGAAAAATAATAGCAGCGTCTAAGCTGGACGTCCGTACTTGTTAGAGAATGAAAAATGAGTGGGAGAAAAAAGGGGAAGGGTGGAGGGAGCAAGGACTACTGTGGCTGGCGATGAGAGAAAGAGGTGGGGGATGAGCAGGGGTAAAATGGATGGCAGAGAGAGATTGGGGGAAAAGGGGGAGGGGGTGTCTGACCAGATGGCTGCGGTCGAGACCGAAGGGGAAGAGTGAGTTGGAACGTTTGTGTGTGTGGGGTGTGTGCAGGGAAATGGGGATGGGCAGAGAGGGAGGGGGGGGGGGGGCTGTGATCTCGGTGGATGGGCGAAAGCCATAGTCCCAGAGAGCGTTTGAAGAAAATGAGGGAATTTGAGAAGAGGCATGGGAGAAAACGGATGAGAGGGGGAAGAGGGAGGATTTGTCGTGATAGGGTGTGAAATATTTGAAATATTTGGAAAATGATAGCAATGAGTGGGGGATTGGAGTGGGTGGGGGAGGGGGTGATTGAAAGGGTGGGTGAGGAATATATTTGAAATATTTGGAACATGAGAAAGTTTATTTGGACTGTAGTATTAAAAATGTGAGGGAAAGAAAAATGAGGAAAAACACCTAGCTAACAACAACAACATACTCATATCACCATCTGACAAAGGAGGGGGCATAGTAATCATTGACAAAAATTCATATATCAAAAAAATATCTACTCTATTATCCGACGAAAACATATACACTAAAACTGACCAAAAAACTATAGATAAAAACATAGAACATTTTAACAAATCTTTCAAACACCTAATTAAGAACAACAAAAAATGGGCATCAAACATTGAGTATCACCCTATCATTCCCACATTATACGGGCTCCCCAAAACCCACAAACCTGACACCCCCATGCGTCCAATTGTATCAAGCATAGGTAGCACCACACACAAAATCGCACGGGCCATAGCTAACATCCTCACTCCACTAATGGGTACCATCAGTCCCTCCCACATAAAAAATTCAGGCGACCTTCTTAGCAGAATAAAAAACATCAACGTAGAAAATAAAAATATACACAGCCTAGATGTAACTTCGCTCTACACTAACGTACCTGTAAAAAAATGCCTACACTTACTTCACACACATATAAAGAAAACAAAAACCGACCTACCTTTTCCCCCCAACATTTTTATAGAAATAATTAGACTCATCACTGACATAACATATTTCCAATTTAACGAAGTATTCTACAAACAAAAATTTGGACTCCCCATGGGCAACCCCCTTAGCGGTGTATTGGCCTGCCTCTTTTTAGAATTCTTAGAATCCGGTCCTTTCAAATATAGACTACCTCCTAACATCGAATACTTTAGATACATAGATGATATTTTAATTTTCCTCCCCACAGACACACAAATCATTCATGTTAAGGATAAACTCAACACAGTAGAACCCTCCATAAAATTCACCCATGAGACTGAAATAAACGGCTCTATTCCCTTCCTTGATACTCTTATAATTAAGTCCAACAATAAACTAGAATTTAAGGTACACCGCAAAAACACTCACAAAAATGACTACATACATTTCTACTCCCACCATCATAGCAAGATCAAAACAGGTATAATTATAGGCTTCTTCCTACGCGCCCTTAGAATATGTAGCACCCCACACATAGATGAAGAAATAAAATACATTTTTAATTCCCTAAAAACATTGCAATACCCCACACATTTCATATTAAATGCCAAGAAAAAAGCCTTCCAAATATTCTCCAGAAACACCACACAAAAAAATCAAACCCCTAACACCTCTCTCATAGACAGACCCCTTCTCCTACCCACGCATTCCAATAACACATCCATATGCAACACGCTCAACAAATTAGGCATTCCAATAGTACAAACCACTTCTCAATCCATAAAACAAACTTTAAACACATCCAGACATTTCCAAAAAACACCCACATCCCATGCCGGCTTATACACTGTCCCTTGCAATGATTGCCATCAATTCTACGTGGGAGAAACACAACGCGAATTAAAGAAACGATTAAATGAACATAAAAGGGATATAAAAAACAACAACCCTCTCAGTGCACTTTTCTCCCATGCTCTAGAATATGGTCATGCATTCAAATTTGAACAAGCCAAAATCACTAAACACATCCACAACAAATCTCGGCGAAGATTATTGGAAACTGCACTCATCACATCCTCCACTACTATCAAGCAGCGAAATGGTTTCTTTAACCTATCACCCTTAATAAGCAAGATCATCCTCACTGAACAAAGTCTTTTGCCTGATCATGGCTAACTTTTATTTTCATCTCTAACCTTATGACACCCTTCCATTCACCCACACCCTTCCCTTTTCTCCCTGTATCTTCTCTTATTTTTTCCTCATTTTTCTTTCCCTCACATTTTTAATACTACAGTCCAAATAAACTTTCTCATGTTCCAAATATTTCAAATATATTCCTCACCCACCCTTTCAATCACCCCCTCCCCCACCCACTCCAATCCCCCACTCATTGCTATCATTTTCCAAATATTTCAAATATTTCACACCCTATCACGACAAATCCTCCCTCTTCCCCCTCTCATCCGTTTTCTCCCATGCCTCTTCTCAAATTCCCTCATTTTCTTCAAACGCTCTCTGGGACTATGGCTTTCGCCCATCCACCGAGATCACAGCCCCCCCCCCCTCCCTCTCTGCCCATCCCCATTTCCCTGCACACACCCCACACACACAAACGTTCCAACTCACTCTTCCCCTTCGGTCTCGACCGCAGCCATCTGGTCAGACACCCCCTCCCCCTTTTCCCCCAATCTCTCTCTGCCATCCATTTTACCCCTGCTCATCCCCCACCTCTTTCTCTCATCGCCAGCCACAGTAGTCCTTGCTCCCTCCACCCTTCCCCTTTTTTCTCCCACTCATTTTTCATTCTCTAACAAGTACGGACGTCCAGCTTAGACGCTGCTATTATTTTTCATTTTATTTTATTTTTCTTCCCAACATGTCTACCCTACATGTATCCGTGCTTGCATGATATCTTTTCCCTATATCATCATCCTGATGAAGTCTTATAAATAAAGACGAAACGTTGATGTACACATAAAAAAAACATCCAGTTTTTTGGTTTTCCTTTTTCATTTTACCATATATATATATATATATATATATATATATATATATATATATATATTCAAAAAAGGTGTGCTGCCTCCTCAAGCCATGTTACATACAAGAGAGTGAAAATTACAGTCCTCACAATAAAAATGAACATAAATTATTAGGGTAAACTTCTTATACGTCAGGTACGTTGTAGGAAACCTATAAAGAAACTTGTTGCGACATATATATATATATATATATATATATATATGTAAGTAAATTTCGTGTACAACAGAATGGTAGGATTAATTTTAGAGGAAGCATTATTAAAATCAATGAAACAGACGAGTGGGGAAAAAAAAAAAAAAAAGAAGGAAAATTGTTAAAATTACCTTAAGGCCTTAATATATATATACTAAAAATAATGATGTGTTGTCTCATCAAGCCATCCAGCACGTCTCCCGAATTGGGGACGGAGGTACCACTTCTATTAATAGAGGGCAACTTCAAATAATGAATTAGATTCCGTTGAAAATGAGGAAATCAATGATAAAGAATATAAATAAAAACGAAAATAAATACTGGCAGGCCGGCACCCAGGATAAGAAGGGCTCATCAACCCGTTTAAACACCAGGCGGGAAGATGTAAGCAATAGTGTGAACCTTCCTACCTCTGGAAATGGTGTTTCAGCCATGACAGACGCCAACCAGGGTCAGCCATCAGGTCTTGAGACAAAAGGTCCTGGCCCCCTATCTCCATCAAATACAGCAACAACAAAAAGAAACATAAGAGGCTTAAAAGCCCAACCCATGACTGTTGCACAAAAAGAAGGTGCTATTGTTTTGCTACCACTACTCAAAGTTTGAATAGTGAAGAAAAACATCCAATGAAATCCAGCGCCAATAACATTCAAGAATCTAGCCTCCCCGAAGAATCGAATATATATATATATATATATATATACATATATATATATATATATATATATATATATATATAAACGTTTGTAGAATGTTGAAGAGAATCTATAAATTAGCCGTTACTGCAATCTGTAATTGTGATGTTTCAGCAAGTAGTAGGGAATCTATGCAAACACTCTGTTGCAACTGGCATATGTAACGTTGTAGGCATGTCGTATGGGGATTTATTAACACACGTTCATATAACCACTATCTATAATGTTGTACTCACGTTCCAGGGAATTTATCAAATCTCTCTCTCTCTTTCTTCCTCTCTCTCTCTCTCTCTCTCTCTGTCTCTGTCTCTGTCTCTCTCTCTCTCTCTCTCTCTCTCTCTCTCTCTCTCTCTCTCTATATATATATATATATATATATATATATATATATATATATATATATATATATACATACATACATACATATATATATATATATATATATATATATATATATATATATACGGATCGCTTAAATGACACTAGTGCCATCTAGCGACACATTACCACACACAAAAACCCATAAAATAAACCGAACTAAGACAAATATTAACAACTAATACTAAGATCATACGGAGAAAAAACTGCAGTAACCAACTAAAAATCTTCGAAGCCCTACACATTAAAAGATTACAATCCACAATTTATAAAATAGCATTCACCACCGGTACTAATGCCCTACCAGTCTTTAACAATGCATATATAATAATAATAATAATAATAATAATAATAATAATAATAATAATAATAATAATAATAATAATAATAATAATACATACATACATACATACATACAGACATACATACATACATACATACATACATACATACATACATAATCGAAATAATGAAACTATAAAAAATGGCTCTTAGTAACGATAGGACACAACATCTTGAAGATGGTCGAGAGACCGAAAGCGCTCGGGAAATGGCCCGTGACACAGCGCTAGGTTCCATACTTCACCGGTTAACACCTGAGAACCTCATAAGTGCTCGCCGTGTCGAGAGATTGACACGAAAGATTGTGAAAAGAGAGTGCTCGCTGGTCTTTAATGAAGCCTGCATAAACAACGACTAGCTGCCGAACTATACATACATACATACATACATATATATATATATATATATATATATATATATATATATATATATATATATATATATAAATAGCGATGCGGATACTTTGCAGGACACCTATTAAAAGTTTTTATGCAATCTGTGTATTTAAATTTACAGGTGGGTCATAGGAAATCCATAAAATATGTTACTGTAACCTGTATATGTAATGTTGCGGCCACATTTCGGCCACGTCGTCGGCAGTCTATAAAAAGGCGGTTGCAACGCCATTATGTAAGGTTGAGGCCACATGTAAAAAAATCATAAACTGTTGTTATAACGTTGCGGTCACGTTGCGGTCACGTTGGGTGAAATGTATTAAAAACAGTTTTTGCAACGTGTATATTAAATATTATTGCCACAAGTGAGGGAATCTACAAAAAAGCTCTTGAAACGTGTTATAGGAAATATATGAAAAATGATTTTTCAACATACATATGTAACGAATATTGTTTTAACAAAAAGAAAACAACGTTTTTTTATTCAGAATTTTCTTCCTGTGACACCATGATTCATGTTAAACGGTGACTAGCGATATTAGTTCTGTTTAAAAATACTCTGAGGTGTCATATCTCGTGCTTGTAGCGAAGGTAAAATTGTCCGTGATTTATAGATAACCCTGAGTGCAGTTATCAAAACAACAATAATAAAAGAGCCATTTCATTTACGAACTTTTAAATGTTATATGTTGGTCTCGGCACACTTGTAGTTTGTTTGATTGGTCATGTGACGTGGGGTTGTATGAGAGATTTTTTCTTGCCTTTTGGCCAAGATCAAAGTGTAGTACCTGTTCTGATGGATACTACACCCCACAGACTGGTATTGTCTTGGCCTTCAGGGCTTGATTTACGCCGTTCTATGAGGTCTACCCTCCCCGGCTTTGCCTCCCTTCTATGAGAAGGAGTAAGTTTATAGCTTAGCGAATACCGACAGGCTGCACAGGCATTTTTTGTAGGCCAGAGTGCTTATCTTCTCGTGCGCTGGCTTTTCAAACCCCACTTTGCCGACCTTGTGTCACATCTTACCTTGTGGGAGGAAGATAAATAAAAAGTGCTCAACATTAGTAGCTGAAGAGAATTAAATGGTATTTTATATTTTAGTAAGGGAATGGATCCACCATGTTTATTTAGTAAAGTTAAGTATATAATTTACTAGCAAGAAGATCCGACGTTGCCAAGAATTGAATGAGGATCACTATTAAAGTACTTTTTCACTGTGCATATAACACCATATTACTTTCTTTGTTGTCATTGCTCCCTCCTCCCGATGTATACCCTAATATTGTCGAAAGAAGCTGAAATGTTGGAAAACTCTTAATTAGTGTCTTATACATATAGTTGAAATATCATTAAAATCAAATATACGTATTTGAAGTTTAAAGGGTTATGCTCCCATGTGTTATTTAAAGGTGGAAGAACGTAGATATTTGGCACATATCGGATAACTCATAGATTCGGGACAACTTTTATTGTCTTGCCGGAGAATTTTATTAATATGATATAAATTTCATCAAAACAGGATATTTTAAGTTTTAAGGGGGTTATGCTCTCATTGCCCCTTAGGGTTCACTTAGAGATTCAGAAACACTTCCATTGTCTTCCCCGGTAAATTTTATATAAAATACACTTTTAGATTACGTGTAGATTCTCTAACCTTTCTTTATATAGAGTACACACACACCATCACATATACATACATAGAGTTTTATTTATATAAAATATATTTTCTAAACAAAAAATGAATTGTTATTTTGGTACTGTTTCGTAATCGTCAGCTATAGATTTTACTGGCGGAGTTTTAGAATCCATTCTTAACATGGGGATAGGCTTCGGTAACATTCACAACTGCGTACTTGCTTCGTCGTTCCCGATTTCGCAGCATTCGTTTTACATACATCACGCGTACGTCCCGCCAGTAAACTCTATGGTTGACGTTTTCGAAACAGAATCGTTATTTTTTATACGTACATTTATTCCAGCTTGCCTGTTCACAAACTAAGTCAAAAATAGTAGAACGAAACAGCGTACCTATATATAAAAAAACACGCTTTTTCGTACCAGGGCAGAGGAAAATTGCCAACAGCACATCAACACCAAAGTTATGTGGATCTTTTTCACTAGTTCTTTGTCAGCACGTGGTAATGAATCTAAAAAAAACAGTTGTTGTAATGTGTATATATGACGTTGCAACGACGTTGTAGGGAATATATGACACCAATGTTAACGAAAGATTCAGAAAGCATGCGGTCCTCGAGTATCCGACCACATTCATACATTTTAATTAATGAAGTATTACAGACAATATACAAATATTCAAATATATAGACAGTGTATGTCATTGTTATATAACGACGGCCGTGTTTTAATAAAAAGTTTGAGTGTTACTTTTAAGGGTTACAGGTGACCCCAGACGGAAGTCGCGAAACGACGTAATCTCCGAGCAGATATTTTCTGTCCTTTTGTCTGGCGACATTTCAAGTAGGAAAGACATGTCTAGAGCGCTGTACGCAATAACGGGGCTGCACGTGTATTGTGGCTTGGTGTAGCCAGACAAGCTATTCGTCTATCTATATGTTTTTCTTTCTATCTCCCACGCGTACACAAGTAACCTATCTCTCTGATGTTTTCTTTGACTGTTCATGTCTTTTTAGATGAACCTTCTTGTAAATCAACATCGACGACCGGTTAGTTTTTTTAATTATTGATAAACAAGTGTAGAACCATGTTTCCCCACTCGACGACCATCAACCCCAACGTTGTATGTCCGTGGTTTTCTTGTCTTCATCATCTAGCCGAGGCATCTATCCATTGACGAATCGTCGAGGGAACAGCACTGGTCCACAAATTAAATAAAAGAAACACAACTCTCGAGAAAGAACACAAACACATATACATTGTGTATGATTTAGTTGGAACTATGAGTGTGTGTGACACCATCGCGGACTGTCGAGACCCCCATTGTCGTTGCTCAAGTCGTCAGCTCATCTCATCGTTTTCCGGTCCGATCCGCTCTATGTGGAGGTTCGATCCCTAACTGCTCGGCGTCTCTCCGAAACCCAAACTCGTTAACTTTTTGCCATAAAGCTTACTGTCGTCAAACTGTTGTAAAACTAACTTACCTTA
The DNA here is from genome assembly GCA_963556195.1 of Sepiola atlantica. Classification (NCBI taxonomy): domain Eukaryota; kingdom Metazoa; phylum Mollusca; class Cephalopoda; order Sepiida; family Sepiolidae; genus Sepiola; species Sepiola atlantica. Next base: position 59,910,268 of record OY744518.1, on the reverse strand, counting down.
CTGTCGTCAAACTGTTGTAAAACGTTGTCACTCCTAAATGTCCGGTATTCTCGTCTGAGTCACCTGTCCTAAGCAATGGAAACTGACACTTCCGCATTTTCTTTTGTCTCTGGCAATGAGTCACTTCCTATCTTCGCGGCCTTCATTGTATCACACAAGCAAGAACTGGGATTCGACAACGGCAACGACGACGAAAACACGGGTGTATAAGGTTTTATACACGCCTCGGTAAGTGAAAATATAACACTGTCATAAAACATGAATAAATAATTTAAGTCTTCTTACGACGTTTTAAGTAATTATAGGCCATACGCAAGATGCAACTATATAAATATACCTTGCACGTTTTATCATAAGCGTGAACACGTTTAATAATGAACATTTCAAATTGGTGAATGCTTCGGAGACTTCAAACCTCAATAATATTTTAGCTAAATAAGATACGACTTCTATATGTATGATTGCGTGTTTGTATGAGTATCGATAGCTTTAATGATTTTGTTACCTGAGAATGTTTTTGGTAGTTTCGTAATCGTTTAGGTACTTCTGGGGGATATCTTGAAAACATTTGCTTCGTGTACTAATGAGTCACTGCTTATCAGGGTCCAAAGGCAACTCGAGGATAAGGGTTACTGAGTGTGTCAGGTGAACGATGATACAACACCGTGACGATTGGTAACGATGTTTGAAAGTGGGCAGACTTTGATTATTTAAAGGGACTTGAAAACGACCATTTTGTAGCAAGCTAGGAGGCAGCCCTGCGGTATTGTGTTCAACATACGGGTAGTTCTTAGAAAGAAACTTTGCTCATGAAAGTGCTTACATGAATCATAACGGAATCAGTGGCATATACTTTGTTGAAAATATCTAAATAGATAAAAAAAAAATTCTAAGTATCTACTATCCTAGTAGCAAGGACATATTTTACAACTATCTTAAACAACGCGGATACCGAGTCCGTTAATAATTCTGGCATTTTCTTAAACAGAAGTATAGAAAAACTTACTTTAAACATCAACATGCCATTTTCACCGATAGAATGCGTTAACATTATTTGTATAGAACGAAGAATACACACTTTTCCTATTGAGTTTATACTTGACAATTTTGTCTGTTTCTATCTGTTGGTAACTTATAAGCTCCAAAACTTGTCGGTAGAATTACAGCAAATTTGGCCTGAATCATCTTTCGATGACAATGCGTGCCATTGACTAATCAAAATGTTAATACTACTTGAGTGTCTACTAATACTTTTAATACTCATGCAAATTATTAGTAGCAAAACAACTCAGCAGAATTGGACAAAATTGGCCAAAAATTGTGTTTGACATGTCCGATCTTTCATGGGGTTATTGTTTTTGTACTAACTAGTCATCGTTTATGAAGGCCGAGAGGCCACTTGAGGATAATGATTATTAAAACTGGTCAGAATTCGATTATTTAAGAGAAGCGCTCGAGAAGAATGTGCATACATTATACTTCAAAACGATCATATTGTAGCCAGCTGAGAAACAGCCCCGTCGTATTGTGTAATCATTTTGGAGAGAAGCTCTTCTAATAGAAGTTCCGTATAGCTAGAGCTATACAGAGGAAGAAAGTGAAATTATTTAGAGTGGTTGTAGCTACGTGAGTTTTTGGTGTGAATGTAAATCCATACTAAACTTACAGTTGAGTCTGTTTGCATGCCTGAAGTACGCTTATTTTTTTCTATTCTTTTCTCTTTTGCTTATTTATTTTATTTATTTATTTTTACTACTACTACTACTACTACTACTACTACTAATAATAATAATAATAATAGATATAATACTACTACGAATAATAAAGACTTTCTGTCCTCTCCCTTCTACTTTCCTATTTCGCTTGACTTAACCTGATTTCCTTCTCCTTTTCTCGTGCCTTTTCTTTTTCTGCTGACTTTTCTTATTTCTGTTTTCTCCGTTTCTGTTCTCTTCGTTTTCTCATTTACTTGTATATTATATCTGTTTCCTACCTTCTTTCTTTCTTTTTTTTCTTGACATCTTTTTTCCTTCTCATTTTTTTCTTTTCCTTTCATTATTTCTTTCTTTCTTTTTTTTCTCTTGTCTTTTTCAGTCCTCTCTCTCTTTATCCGTTCTTCCTTTTCTTGTTTTCTTTTCTTATTTCCATATACTTTCCACACTTATACCATTTTTTTGTACTTGAAAGTGATGTAGCGCACGAGTAAAATGACAAAAGCAATGTAGACATTTAATAAAATTCCGAACGACATCGCTTTCCCCCTTCTCCCCCCTTTCTCTCTCCTTTTCTCTCTCTATCTGTCTATTTATCTCTTTCTCTCATTCATGTTTTTTCTTAACCTTCCTTTCTTTCTTAACCGTCTTCAATTATGTTCATCCGGTCATGTAGTGCATTCACCATAATTATGTTACTTGTGCATTTTTCTATCCTTAATTTTAAAATGGAATGTTGTTAATTTTTGTGGAATTGGCTGGCCGATGGCAAAAGAATAAAAACTATAAAAAAAATGAAAACTGAAAGACACCGTTTTCGTGCGAAAAAACTTCGAAGAGGGCTTTTAACCTCACGTTAACTTATAGCCATACTTAAATCTGTAATTTGCTTTCAACCGACATAACGGCATCTTTTCTTCCGCTTCCTGGTCAATGAGACAAGGTTATAAAGTACATGAAAAACCAAATCTCGGTAAAGGCTTTCACGTAACATTAATAACATTAACTGCAATAAATATAATACGATGTACGTATATATGATGGTGTGTACACTTAGTGTGTCCAACGGTTTACCACCAGGATGGTTACAGGTCTCACCACGCTTACCTACAAGAACCTGTTCAAAAGACTACATCTATTCTGACTTAAGCAGCGGAGGATGATAGGTGACTTGATTTAGGCGAACACCATCATCAACGCCAATTTAAATCTACCTTTCGATGAGATTTTCACCGCATCAGCAAGTCGTTATCTCGGCGGACACCCGGAAAAGATGCATCACTGTCGCTTTCGCCTCAATATAACAATGGCAACATTCTGTGCCCGTTTTATCTACTCCGCGAAACAACCTACCAGAGAAGGTCGTGACGATGACCACCATATCGAGGTTTAAATTGGCCTTGTGCGAACAGAAAGAACATTCAGACTGTATGTGAATGTAAATAGCTTCCACCTGTCTCTTTACATGGCTTGTTGCACTTTGCCATTTCTTTACAGAATAAATATAATTTTAAATTTTATTTAGACCCTCGGTTAAACAGATACATAGTTAAAATTTAGTTTATAGATACACTCCAATTAGGCGCACAAGGTTATGACAATTGGGGCATCGACAGTGACCACGGTTCAGTACGAGAAGAGCATTCAGTGTAATCTGTACAGTTTTATCAAGTTAGCAGGACCTAGTTCAGGTAATTTAAATTTTAAATTTTATACAGCAAGCCATCTGTTTAGTTCTTGGTTTTTGTGACCGTGACTTCTTTTTACGTGAAGTTCCTAAACGTGTTTCAAGGTGTTATTATTGATGATATCAACTTCATATAGTATTTATTTCAGTGAAAGTTGTTCGTAGTGTGAGTGCCTACCAACTTTTCAATCCATTGCTACATACGTTCTTTAACTTAAACAAACTTATTAAAAATATAAGAAAATTATATGTTGATTTAGTATATTTGCTTAATATGTTGTGGCCATATTGGTTTTAAGTATTGATACTTAAGCGAGCGTTCGACTCAGATAATATCAGAAAACATAGGCTAGCAGCGACAGTAGTAGTAGTAGTAGTAATAATAATAATAATAATAATAATAATAATAATAATAATAATACTACTACTAATAATAATAATAATAATAATTGGAACGATCTGAAGCAGCTACTACGATACCGTACCCACCTACCATGTGGAAAATCTAAACATTCTTACTTAGAAAATAGATCTACTACTCTCTTTGTAGCCGCGTACTACACCTGCGGAATAGAGAGAATGCCAGAAATCGTGAAGAGTGACAAATGGTCTGTTATACAACGACTACAGGGCGAAGTGGTATGCCCAGTTTGTGTTTTGAGGGGAGGCCGTAGAGTGATGGTATGGTTGGGTAGTATGTGATCAGTGATGTCAATTGCTTCGAATTTTGTAAGTATTTTTAGATTTAGTTGTGCCTTATGGAATTGTTGTTTTGTTTAAAAGTAAATACATTTCTGACAGTAATGGAATGGTTAGTGTATGGAATTAGACGATAAGCGAGTAAACACTCTAATTAAAAATATTGACACAGAAACATGTTTAAAAAGCTTATTGACTCCGATATTTCATGCGAGGTTTATTGTAAACCCGCCAAAAGTATGAATAGATTCACTATTACTTGTACCACCAGCATACCATCAAAGCTGGCCTCTTAATAAGCCTATACTTTAGAGCATTGATAATCTGAAGCCTTAACTCATCACTAACGAATATACTATCATAAAATCATCATCATATTCGGTTTAACGTCCGTTTTGCACGCTGGCATATGTTGGACGTCTTTTACAAATTGACTTCAAAACTTATCCCTAATCAAGTTTCTTTGGTAGTCACTTTTTTAGGTGAGACTAGATTTTTATAGGCCGTACGTCCTTCGTAACGCTAACCCAGTGAGGTAATACGGACCAGGTTTATCGAGACACCATCACAAGGTGATTGCCTACCAAGGCTAAAGAGAGCTACACCCGCCCTTATCTTATGGTTATTTCTTTTAATTTATAAAACACGTATCCAGTTAAAACAAAAAATATTTAGACGTACGTGAGATTCGAACTCAGATACTGACCTCCTATAACCTAGTGCCTTTGTAATGTGCACTCTGCGTATTCCTTATTTTCCAACCTATCACATGTTTCTTTTGCGTACTTACAAACTCAAAACATACCATGGATCCGGCCATGTTGACAGAACCCACACATCGTTTTGTTGTCTTGCAGAGGACTAGAAACTGTAGAATCCTCCGTAAAATCTTTAAAGTACCCAAATCCTTTCACTCTTAGCACAAGAAAAACGTGCCACTCTCATTCACTACAATACAAAAGCAAAATCCATCTCTATTAATTAAAAAAGACGAGTTAAACCTGATTTACAATTTAGAGACCAACACAATTATTTTCTTACCAAACTAATATGATGATAAACCGTCGGTCCCAAACAAATTAAATGACGCTCTAATTGTTGCCAAATGCTGCTACACACATACTAATGCTTGTTTATTACTATGGTATTAATTGTGTAACGCTGCTCAATAAATAAAAGCACCTTTTTTATAAGTGGCCCGTGTTTCGTGCCATCTTGCATTAAATACGATGTTTTAAGTGGTGTATACTTTTACTTTCCGCGTGCTATAAGTTTATGTCGCTAGTCTTACTCGGGCCGACCAGAATTATGAATTTAAATGTAGCCCCTTTTACAATGCTTCGCTGTATAATAAAGAGCAAGGTGTATTTCGTATCTAAATAAATAAATATATATATAAATATATATATATATATATATATATATATATATATATATATATATATATATATATATATATATATATATATATATAATTATTGGTACAGGAAAATTAGTACAACATAAGTACCGTCGGTTTGAAGCTCAGAAGGACTTAACCATCCGGCTCTCTTCAGCTTATATATATATATATATATATATAATCCAGGTAAAACATCCACAGGGTAGTAATCCAAAGAATTTCAACCGGGTTTATAAAAAGTGCTCAATATCAAATAGAGCTTTTATATATAATTATTTTTATTTACACAGACATGTACAAAATCTGCGACACTGCCATGTCGATGTTATCGATCAACAGTTATTATAACCTGAGATCTCATCAGACAGAGTTAGAATTCGATCTTAACCTTAGATAATATTTGGAAAGATCGGATTCTAACTCTTCCTGATTAGATCTCAGTTTATAATAACTGTTGATCGATAACATCGACATGCCCGTGTCGCAGATTTTGTACATGCCTGTGTAAATAAAAGTAATCATATATATATATATATATATATATATATATATATATATATATATATATATATATATATATATATGATGGACTCTCCCGTCGATTGCGACGTATGAGGTTCCAACAATATATATATATATATATTATAGATACGAGGTAAATGAATTTATGACATATTCATTTACATAGTTTCCAGAATTCAACATAAACAACAATTTAGTGTATGATCGTTTCTGAACCGATGTATTTTTTTTTTAAATCTTTTTATTATTTTTATTGATATCAGGTGTTTTCATCAGCACAGGGAATAGACACCAAGTTTGAAGTGAAAACATAGCATTATGAAACAGTGCAGGCATTAACCAGTTATACAGCAATTCGGGGGTTGAGGGGAACGTTAGGATATGAGAATTACAATACAGTAAACACCGGTTAAAAAGTAATTAAATAAAACATACAAGGGGGCGCAATAAAATAAAATAAAGACTGTTTATATTACAGGCATATAAAAACATTATAAATAAATAAGGAAAGATCATTTTTTAAAAACAATTACAGGTTTTTTTTGATGAAAATCCAAAAATATGAGAAGCAATAGTAACAAAAATTAAATAATAGATAAATTCACTATTAAATAAATTGAAGAGATTTTCAATTGAACTCATGTACTGGCTTTAGACTGTAATTGGAATAATGTTATGTCTTATTACGACGGTTAAAATCTAGATATAATGACACTAAAACTTAGATCCAGAATATTTATTCTAATTTTTATCAAAATCTATTTATATACTAGAAAATGTCTGAAATGTAAGCGTGTGTTTACTCATGGGACGTAAGAAATTTTAAGAAGAAATTGTTTTTTGTATTAAAAAGGACATTGACCTAAATTATCAAGTTTTGACACTTTTTAATATATAAAAACAAAAACAAAACAGATAAATAAATAAATGAACAACTTAACAGTTTATAGTATTTTTAAGTAATCTGACTTGGTCTCTATGAGTTGATCACGTGTTCTTAGTAAGAAGTCTTGTCTCATTCCATCAAATAAAGTTATAAAGAAAATGCATTGCCATGAAAGAGTAAGGCTGCCCTACAGCTGTGACCGAAACATGTTTGGCAAATGCGAAGCCAAATAAGGTTTGTATAAATAAGAAATGATATGTGTACCTACTTTTTATATATATATATATATATATATATATATATATATATATATATTCCCAGCAGATCAAACGAAAAACTTCTACAAATTGAAATACTCTGACTACAAAGATTTAATCTACAAAGAATTGAATATATCCTATAACATTTCTTCTAGTAGCATCTTGAATAGCATTTATAGTGAGGCTAAATCCCTACTAACTTCATTTAATATCCTGAATTACGCAGAAATCTTTACCCCAGCTACACCAGGATGAACTTTAAAAGACCACAAAAGAGATTTTCATCAAAACCCTTCCATTAGACTAATCTTCCAGTCCAAATCAGACCTAGGCATTATAAGCAAAAATATTTTAGATAGGATCATTCCCAACTTAAAAGAAGAAATTACTTACACCCTTTGGCAATCCTCAGGTGAGGTTACCAATTGGGTTTTAAACCTCAAAGATAAATCTAACCCCAACTTAAACTTTATTACTTTCGACATTAACAATTATTATCAGTCCATTTCCTCTATCCTACTTAACAAAGCTCTAATCTTCGCTCAGAATAATTCAGATATCACGGCCTCAGAGGAAAAGCTAATAATTTTGGCCAGGAGATCCTTTTTAGAATTTGACAATAAATTTTGGACCAGGAAGGATACCCCCCAATAACTTCGATATCACTATGGGAGCATCAGACTCTGCCAAAGTTACTGACCTTGTAGGATTATACTTGTTGAAAGAATTAAAGTTTGAATTCAGACATTTACACGGTGGGCTATATAGGGACGACACACTTTTTGTTTCTAGGGAGAGATCTAGACAATACAACAACACCATAAAAAACTTGCACAATTTCTTAATAAACTTCGGATTAACCATAACTGTAGAACATGAGAAAAGAATTTCTAACTTTCTTGACCTAACACTGGACCTTTATTCCGAATCATTTGGGCCATACCATGAACCAAATCTAACCCTATTCTACGTGCATAAGCTATCTAACCATCCAACATCCATCATTAATTCAATAGTCCCTTCAGTTCCAAATAGAATCTCAAGACTCTCTGCTAATAGATCCATCTTCGAACAAAATTCCAGCTTCTATAATGATGCACTCCTTAATTCAGGATACACTGATCAAATTAAATATGAAAATAATCCCCCTCTCCAGAATAACAAACCTTTAAATATAATTACCTACAGAATGGCTACACAGGATAGACAACGAACCAACACCACGCCATCTATGAAACCCAAAACATATACAAATAGACCCACTAAAACTATCAATATGGACAAACATGCTAACCTTCAAGGACGCAGTAAAAATAAAAAATAAAAAATAGAAGAAAGAATAGTATTTGGTTTAACCCACCTTATAATTGCAAGGTAAAAACTAATATAGCTACGGAATTCTTCAAAATTTTAGATAACTCTTTCAAGCGCCCACATAAATACAGCACAATCTTAAATAAGAACTCTATTAAAATCTCCTACTCCACAATGCCCAATATAGCACAAACCATCATAACATCTAATAACAAAATAAATAAATCTGCACAACATCCAGTTCCTACCATGCACCCCATTAATAACTACAATTGCCAAAAATCTAGAGAATGCCCATTAAACGGTAATTGCATACAAAGTAACGCTATCTATTCCTGTACTGTTAAACAATTACCACAAAACACCATCATGCAAACTAACACCAGCATACAAATGTCTCATTCTCCCTTTGGCTCTCCAAATCTACAACTCCCTACACCAAACGAAACCCAAAATAGCACCCCCACACTAACCAACAATTACCACTAACTAATACTGGACTTGATCTCACCCCTCAAAGTTTCTCACCTTCCCCAACTAACAATCCCGACTTAAATTTGGCCCAGCACCTGAGCATACAAACCCGTAGCATTTCTGATACTATAAATAACACAAATACTATAGCAGCAACCCCGCACAAAATACACACCTATATTGGAGCAAGCGCCTTCCCTATTATGACCCGAATTTCAAAACATATCTACTCTTTTAAACACAATAATAATAATGCCACTAGCACCTCTCTATTCAATCTAATAAAAAGCTTCAACCTTAAAAACACTTCCTACTCCCTACGTTGCACTATATTAAAAAAGTCTAACTCCTACACTCCTGGATCTGCCTTCTACCAACTATGCACACTGGAAACTTTTATGATAGCTACAGATGTTATTAACTCTAAAAATGAGCTTATTTCTAATTGCAGGCACAAGCGAAAATTTAAATACACCAATTTCATTACTCCCTCTGATACTCCTCGTCCCAGCCAATTACTATCGCTCTAGCATCAGTCAAACTTCTAAATTCTATACTTTGTTAATTTTGTTAAATTCTTATTCTTAAGTCCCCCCCAACCTCACCAATAACCATCCTAATAACAAATCCTCCCCATTGCCCCTAATAACCTCATCAACCATTGCACAACATCACCTTCGTAGATTCCACGTATCCCACATTTTACTACGCTCCTTTTTCCCCTTATAAAGCCGCTCATTACTTCAAAGAACAGGCTCTTCACTTAAGTTTCACTTGAATCTACCTAAACCCCGCCCCATATTAGTTATAATATATACCAATTGTTACTAACAGCCTAACCTTACCCCCGAATTGTTCCCCTGCCCAAAATGTTAATATAACTGAGTTAGACAGGCTAGATGTATAACTATGCATTAAGCTAATCTTACTTATTTTTATTTAATTATTTAATTGTCTTTACCATTTAATTATTCACTTATAATTTCATCTGGGCCTTATTCTAATTTTTCAATCATTTATTTATTTATTTATATACCTTTACTTATTCTACTATACTTTTTATAAATTAGGTAGCCCTTTTAATTTCTAGAAATTTCAGCTAGTCAACGTTTTTGTTGTCGCCCAAGTTTTGCTTATTACTTTTAAATTGCAGACTTCATTTCATTGGAATTCTATTTTTACCATCAACAACCATCTTCAACTCTCGAATTCCCTTTGTCCCCAACTTAAATCTAGGTTTTATTTACGACCCCTCTTCCCATTTCTCTTTTTTCTCCTCAAATAATATTTTATATTTTACACTCAATGGCATATCTCTTAACTTTTGACCAATCTCGCCCGCATTTACCTACCAATCCTTTATCACTTGAACCCCTCCCCCCATCCACCCCGCTTTTTCCTCCCAGCTGCTACTGTGACTTTCTCAACTCACCCAACCACTTTACTTCCTCATTTTTTCACTCTCCCTCCTCCCCAACCCACCCCCTAATTTAGCATAGCTTTTTAACTTAGTTCTTTACTTGGATCCGCTCGCTAGCATATCTGTCCAATTATTCCTCTCGCTTTTTTCTACCATGGTCCAGGAAGTTGCACAAAATGGCCGGTTTTCTTACTTCAATTCCATTTAAGTGCGCTCCATTTACGTTTTGATTTCAGCATTTCACTTCTAAAAAATCTCCTCAACGGAGACTTTTTCAACGGACAATTACGTCTGGACAAACCACATATCCTTTTTACACGAACTTTTTTCACCCCATTTTTAATATTTTTTAATATTTTTCAAATATTTGAACTTTGGCTTTTCTACAGCCAACTTATCTATCTGTATTTCTCCTCCTCTGATAAGATTTCGATCTTTGAAAAACCTTGGCTTAAGAAAAGAATAATACACAATGGTTTATTACAGAATACACCTTGCATTGAACAATCGAAATTTGAAATAAATTTGGACATTCGAACATGTTTATCACTCTTATTTCTTATATATATATATATATATATATATATATATATATATATATATATATATATATATATATATAGTAAAAAACTATATGTTTGTGTTTAGAAAGAAGATTTGGTGTGCGTATGTATGCTTCGGTTTCTGTCACCTTTTCTCGGAAATTTTGTTAAAAAATCAAGGCATTTTCGGCCTGAATTTTTTCGTTCGATACGTTCATTAACCAAGGTTAGACTGTATAAGTATTCATACGTGCACACACATCTGCTTCGTATAGCGTTTGCCCGTGTGTGTTTCGTTATAATGCAAACATATAATGACAATATTCTGTATCTATAGAAGTATGTTCCTTCATAACAATAGTATTACTGACGTATTTATTATTGATAATATGTTCTTGCAAATGGAAATAAATAGTTATCTGCTGATAAAATACTGGAAATGGTGTAAATATTAAGATTCCAGTTGTCGAATCTTCATCTCAGTAATGTGTACGATATGCGACGGTACAGTTTCAGGTTATCATTATTTGTGATGCCGGGCGAAACCTGTTTCTTGGCTTTGCCTATTGCACTTAGATGACGATCTTTTGTGTAAGTTTTTGAACCATTAACAAAAGCTCTCACGTGTCGGCATGTGTTTATCGTAGGAGGGACCACGTGACTGTTTCAAATATCCTATAGCGAAAGACGAGCAATATCCCCGATAGAACTCGCGCATGGCATGCCGCTGATCCACCGCGTTTTTGTGTCGTTCGCGTGTTATTGACAACTGCTTCCTGTAATTCACCATTATTAAGAACGAGCTAGGAACCTTTTGCTGGGTTCATTGTTATAATTAAACATTGTTTTCTTCGAATTCTTTGTTTATGCTACTGGTAGCTTGATCTTTGCTATGTCATTGCTTACATTCTTATCTGCAAATAACTCGTACTTTATGGCTTCCAAACATCAGAATTATCGACAAAACTATCGTTTCTGTGCCATTACAAATGACGTCATACTATTTTTTTTTTATCGTATCCCGATTTATAATTAAAACCACTTTAAAAAAAACTGTTGTCGTCTTGTTGAGAAATAATACTAACATTTCAAGTTAGCTGCTGCTTTGTATAATGTGCGTGGCGTACATATAGATACACATAGCAAAATAAATAAGTATTTGCAACTAAATATAACACATTTCTACATAGACAATTTATGTTACTTACACAAATATTTGTTTCATAATAATATACAACAAATTTCCTTTTAATATTCTGTTTCACAAGTTGAATTTCACTCGAGACCAAAAATAGAAGATTTACATTAAATCCATTGCTTAGGTCGCTGGAAAAGTGGTTGGAACATTCTACTACCGCTCTAAGAACTGTTTCACTTCTGACGCAATTCTCTACCTGTATAAGAGCCAGATATGTACCAAGATGGAGTACTGTGCAACATATTGGGATGTGCTTGCCTGGCCTTTTGGCTAGGAAGAAAGTGCAGTATCTGTTCCGATGGATACTGCACCCTATAGACCGGTGTCGTCTTGTCCTTCGGGGCTTGATTCCGCCGGTCTGTGGGTTTGTCCTGCGCAGTTCTAGGAGATCCACCCTCACAGGCTTTGCCTCACCTCTTTGGCTGAGGCGCCCCTACCGGGGAATGCCGACGGGGCTGCCCAGGCAGTTCTTAATGGCCAGAGTGCTCACCTTCTCGGCGCTGGCTTTTCAAGCCCCACTTTCCCGACCCGACCGCGGGTCACATCTTACCTTGTGGGAGTAAGATAAAACTGGCCTTGTACCTAACCTCCTGGAGAGGTGGTAAATAAACATATTTGGATGTGCTGCCAGAGCACTATCTCCTACCACGAGAGAGTACAAAAACAACTTCGAAATCTAGTGGGAGTGTTCTCTTTTCTTCCCTACAGCCCTTTTCTCAGAAAAGAAACGTTTACTGGTCTTTCTCTACTATATCGTAATTTTCATGGTAGGTTCTCGACTAATATCGAATCTATGGTTACCCACCCATTTAAAACATCTACGGCAAAAATTCGTCTCTCTACTACTACGATAAATAATTTTCCTTTCGTTCTCTGTGTACCTAAAATTGAACGGAACTTCTATGAGCAAAGTTTATTTAGCAGAACTTTCCATCTGTGGAACACAATTCCACGAGGCTACTTCTCAGCTGACTATAACATGGTCGTTTACAAGTGCAATGTCAACAAATTATTCCTGAACCGTCCTCGTAACTAATCAAATTCTGTCCAGTTGCCAGCATCGTTTCCAAGGTGTATGTCTCACCGTCCTCCCGATAAGTCCATTAACTCATATCCTCGAGTGGTTTATGGGCCTTGATAAGCGGTGACTCATCAGTACAAAATAACTTAACTCTAATTTGTATTATTCAATACACATGGAAAAAAACGTCTTCCTTTAAACATTAAACACTACTCACACTGCTACTCCTTTCTTCGCTTAAATATACGGAATTACATCTATTCGAGTTGCAAGCAAATAAATAGTTATTTATATATAGATATATTTTTAAAAAAACATCTCGCGTTATAGATTATCATCATATCAGTAACAAAATAAATATGAAGACATTAGAGAAACTTTCAGAATTTTGATTGACTTGTTTCATGACAGTATACATGTAACACACCTAATACCGTGTGAAGTACGTATGAGGCCCGTATAAAATATGTCCGACCATTATTCTTTCCGTGCGAAATAGAGAGGATAGGGCGGCGCCACTCTACACAGTTAAGGAATGCACCTTCATGCGCATGTGTGAATTTTATCACCGCCTTCCTGCGCGTTCGTCGCTGCCTGGCGGTCGCTACACAACGTGTTCGTCGGATTACCGATTCACACAAGATGACCGAACGTGTTGAGCAAATGTACTGCATCAGATTTTGTCAAAAAGCTTGGTGATTCTCAAAGCAAAACAATTCGTAAGATTCAGCAGGTGTTTGGGGAGATGAGATGGATGTAACACACATTAAGGAGTGGTTCAACAGATTAAAACATGGCCGCACATCAGCGGAGAGTTAGCAACATTCTAGCAGGCCCACAACTGCTCAGAGTGCAGCTGTTGTTAAGAGGGTGCGAAATTTGGTGATGGAAGATCGTCGTTCAACCGTGTGGGAGATCGCCCAAGAGATCGGAGTGAGTAAAGATTCCTCATGTGCAATTTTGCGTGATTATTTGAACATGCACAGAGTGGGTGTGGAAGTTGTGTCCAAGTTGTTGTCGCAGTAACAAAAACACAGGTTTGTTTTCAAATTGTACAGGAACTTCTGGAAACCACCAACACTAATCCTATGCTTTTGAACACCGTGATAATTGGATATGAGTCATGGGTCTACGGGTACGACCCAGAAACAAAAAGATAGTCGTCGCAATGGAAGCATTCGGAGCTTGATATGAAAAAAAAGGGCGACAGGTTCGAAGCAAAATCAAGGTGATGCTGACTGTTTTCTTTGATATTCGTGGAATAGTGCATCACGAATATGCACCGGAAGGACAAAAAGTGACGAAAAAGTACTATCAAGATGTTATCAGGCGTCTCCGTGACGCAGTTCGGCATAAAAGACCAGACATGTAGACGGCGAAAATCTGGCAACTGCATCACGACAAGGCCCCCGCACATTCATCCCAATTAATCCAACATTCTTTAGCCAAACATGGAAATCCAATCGTTCCAACCTCCCTACTCTCCAGACATGGCTCCTTGCGACTTCTGGTTGTTTCGAAAATTACAAACGCCACTGAAAGGTTCCCGTTTTGAGACTAAAAAAGTGATAATGCGGAACGCGATTGCGAATATGAATACCATTCTAAAATAAGACTTCCAGAGGTGTTTCCGGCAGTGGGTGGATCGGTGGGCTACTTTGAAGTGGATTAGGGTCACAACCCAATCAAGTATTTGAAATATTGTTATAGCCTAAGGTCGGATACTCTTTAGACAGGCTTCGTATATGTACTTTTCTGGCCCAGCTAGCGATACAGATTCATTTTAATTATTTATCTCCTTCCCACGGATGGAAAATGTGACACAAGGTCGGAAAGTGGGATTTGAAATCAGCGCCCTAGAGGAAGAGCACCCTGACCGAATAAAAATGCCATGGGCAGTCTCGTCAGCATTCTCCGATAGGGCGGGCACAGGCGATTAGCAATGAAATAACCCTTTCTCAAAGGGTGAGAAGGCAACGCCTGGGAAGGTGGACTTACTAAAACTGCACAGGACCATACCTCAGACATACAGAGAACACGCCATCCTCAGAATGACATAGACTTTGTCGGTCAGATTTTGGTATGAACAAACCCCATTTAGAGAGCCAGTTATTTAATATATTAAGAGGAAATCGAACCCATCTAAAATAGTTGAGCTGGTACGCTAATATAGTTATCAGAATTGTATGGTGCATCTTGCTAAATGTACATGTTTGGAGAGAAAGTTATGAAATACAATCTAAAGTACAATATTTTATGACAAATTCCATGCTATATCACACGTATCATCTGTTCATTTAAGCATATTCCAGCTTTGCCACATCAATGGATCTTTAAACAGTTCTTAACTTATACAGAAAACAAAAAAAATAAAGCAACATGGCCGCTTGTGGAATCTAAAAAGATTGCAAGTTCGTGGACCGCCTTATATGTCATATTTCTATAATAAATAGCTGTGTTTATCATAACCATATGTTTGCCATCTTGTGACAGAATAGTTATTTCGTATATTATTCTATTCTTATATCGTTTCTATATTTCGGGAAGATATTGGAATGTGCATTAATCGTCTATATCAATGATTTTATATATCGGCGTTATGGGGTTTGTAAAGATGTGTAGTACCTTTCGGAAATAAACTTCCGTTGTATTCTCAATTGTTCCCTATGTCTCCAGTAATGCATCTAAAAGCACGTTTGTACAGCTACAGTCTGTAGTTAGCCTCTCCATTGTTTTTGGCCACCCGTGCGCAAAATAGAACACGGGTGATCTATGGGATGTCCTACATCGATGAAAAAGATATATCTCTTTCTTTATTGATAGTTGTAGTTTCTGTGGCGATAATTGACAAACTGATGCATCGACAGAGAGAACGTGGCAACGTCGAGTAAGAACATTTTCATGATAACCGAAAGATGCATTGCTTCATTTAGCAGAAAACCCTCACTTCATCATAGATCTCTAGTAGTGGCACGCCAATATGTCATCAGCCATCGACAGGTTCAAATGACAGTTTCTAAAAATGTAAACTCATATCTGGAAAGAAAGAGTTATTGATTGATTGATAATTAAATTTTTAAAAAAGTGACATATTTCATGCTTTCCATACATATTTAAATAAAAGTAAAACGAAGCTATCCCGGTGTTATTTAACAAGCGCAAAATGTTTCCATAAAGTTTCTATAACCTTGAGCATGAGTGCTCAGGGCAATAATCATGGTAACGACATGTTTTGTGAGTCCAGTATATTACGAAATAATTGTTCAACTTGTGGAATCGGCTGCAATTCAATTGTGTGTGGTACATGTAAGCATTGGGTACACAAGAAGTGCAGTGGAATTACTGGTAGGTTGAGAGAAGATAACGATTGTGCATGCAAGAAATGTAAGACAATGGAGATGGATGAGAATTCATATGTGGACAAAGTATATCTGGATGACGAAGCTATTGAGGTTGTCCAAAAGTTTGATGATCTTGGTGATACTATTGGAGCACAGGGTGTAGTAGGTTCTAGGTGATTTTAAGAATGAAGTAAGTTCAATGAACTTCTGCTATTATAAACCACCAAAGTGTTACCACTGTCGCCAAAGGGAATAGTCTATCAGGCATGTGTACGCAGTGCGATGATGTATGAAAGTTAATATGACTAGTGAGAGTTGAAGACATGCGTTTCATGGAGAAAAATGATAAGATTAATGTGTAATGTGAGTCTTAATGACACGCTTAGCTCTGATGACATCAGAGGAAGATTACATCTGGACAGTATAAGGAAATGTGTGTAGAAGAGTAGACTTCGATGGTATTGCCACGTTGAAAAAATGGATGAGAGTTCTTGGGTTAGTACGTGTAGAACAGTTTAGGTAACAGGTTCAGTAAATAAAAAAACAGAAGAAGTGATAAAAATGGACCTGAGGAAAGAGGAATAAATAAAGACTTGGCCAGAGATAGGTTTTGTTTGGAAGTCAATTTCAAAAAGGTAGGTTTTGTTTATATTACCAAAAATAGGTTAGAATATACTCTATATTCATACTGAATATACTCCAAAAATAGGTTTTGTTTGGAAGTCAATTTTTTACAGCCGTCCAAGCATGTAAAACAGGTTAAACCGATGATGATGACGGCTCCAGAAAGTGCACTGAAATATACGGTGTATACTCAATGGCATGTTATCGTCTTTTTCCGTTTATTTCTCTAGCTCTATCGATTTTATTTTGTATCTAACTTATTTATGGATGCCTGCTTTAGTGTCACTTATTTAATTCTTTTTTTATACTAGTCAAAAATGAGGAAAAAAATAGTTCGCCAGTGTTCGCACTAATATTCATATAAAATCATAGAATTACGTTAGTAATTTCATTTTTCATACATAAATTATTATTATCATTTCTGATGACCCACAGAAAAAAAAAACAGCTACCGTTCACTTTTTATTGAGAGTGAAGGATTTCTTATCAAATTCATTTCAGGCGTCCAGGGTTATCGTTTCCTCAGTACCTTTTTTTCTCGCTTATTTTGCGTGACGGGACGAATTTATATTTATTTATATACACATTGTAGAGTAGAAGATTCTACTCATATACCTACATTATCATGCTTGTTTAGTATTGACTAAGCTAGTATTCAGGACATATCTAAAAAATAATTATAGTTTATTCTTAATGTGTATACAAGAATGAGAAATAAAACAATATGGCCACTTGTGGAACCTTTTTGTCTTACTTTCATAACAACCGGCTGTATTTTAGCTTTTAATCATAACCAGATGTTTACAATCTTTTGACAGCATAGTCGGTTCGTATTGTTGTTGAACTATCTGTGTGTTATATTGTAACCAACTGTTTTTCGCATGAGAATGTACGAGTTGCTTTTTTCAACAACAATCCCCAAACCAGAATTATCTTTTCGGAGCTTGTATTATCATTATATTCGGTTTAATGTCTGCTTAACGTGATGACATGTGTTGGGCGGCTTTTAGAAATGTACTACCAAACTAACCTATCTCTGGCCAGATCATTATTAAAACTATATAACCTGAAATGCAAGAAATTTTCTTTGGAGGTTATTTCCTTAGTTGAGGCAAGATATTTATTTTACACCCATCTAGTGTAGTAACGGGGACGAGTGATTTTATTGTTGCAACATTTCTGCTCTTATTGTGTCATTCATTTTTTTCAGGTTATTTTAAGTTGGGTAATTATTTCCAGTGACGGGCGATTTATATTTTTATGTTGCTTTTTTTTTAACTTATTGTGTCTCTATGTATATAAAAACAGTCCTATCTTAAAGAAAAATGGTTTCAATATGACGTTTTAAGTTGTTTTTCATAAAACGATCTAAGTTGAACACTTTAGTGAATGGAATGTTTACCTTACTATCAAATTGTGTTTCCGTCTGTTTATACATGGCCGAAATTTGATTTTTTTTATTGATTTACTTCTTTGCAGCATGTGGTCATGCGACAGGTTTCCACTTTTTTATGCAGTCCTTTTGCATTATTGTTGTATTCTGCAAGATATTTCAAGCTGCACCGGTTGATAAGTAAGGGGGCGGACGAGGCAGTGTTGCAGCGTATGGTCCTCCTCCCCACATTCACAGATAGTTGGGTCAGTTTTGTAGCCCCATCTACTCATAGCAATTTTTGATCGCCCCATTCCCGATCTCATGCGGTTGAATGTTTCCACAGGAGCCAGGGTGTCTCTGAACCGGGACGAAGGGCCTCCGAATGGGGGAGTCCAATATCAGTAGAAAAAGGGGGGGCATTCTCTAGCCGTCTGGTTCACAGTTGTAGTCTGGTCTCTTCCTGAGATGTTGTTAGGGGTTTGACATGGCCGAGGAAGCTGTTCCTTAAGTTCAGTCGTTAGTTCCCGTCCATGACGTAGATAGCCTTTGTGATCTCTACTCGGCTGACAACTTCACGTCTCATATCTGAAGAGGCAATTTCAGTGAAGAGATGCCGGTTGTTAAGGCTGGTAGGCTGTAGGCAGTCAGTTATCTAGTGCATGTGTTGATTCATTATAAAAAGAAAAATACGAATCATTTTCCACAATTTAACGTTACTTTTTTTAACCCTCGCGTGTTGTAAACTTCAACTTGTATAATAAATGAAAGAGAAACATGACAATAATGTTTTACTCATTTTATTTTTACTATAAAAATAAATGACCATGTACGTATAAAATGAAGATGAGATATTTTTCCAATATAATATTTATATATTTTTGGCAATGACATTTTGTGGACTTCCAAAAAAATCCGTGTGATTACATGCTTATTTTATCATCAACGAAACAATTTGCTAATTTTCCTCTTATAGTCCTGAAGTTACAAAATACATTTATTGATTATTTTGAGTGATTTCAATGTTTCTTTGTTTTTTTGCATTTATAAAAAGAAATTAAATGTATCCGATTGAACTTGATTGACAACATTAATGCGTATACGATGGTTTGTATATAGTTAAAAAAGAAACATTTCAAT
Source organism: Sepiola atlantica (assembly GCA_963556195.1). Lineage (NCBI taxonomy): Eukaryota > Metazoa > Mollusca > Cephalopoda > Sepiida > Sepiolidae > Sepiola > Sepiola atlantica. The sequence goes on along the minus strand of OY744518.1, from coordinate 59,890,654 downwards.
ATAGTATTTTGCTTAGAATTATCCAACGTTATAATGTTGGATTAGTCGGACACGTTCAATTTTTCTTTACAAACATGAATTGGTAAATGATGAGTTCGAAGGGTTAAACAATTTCTTTCTAGGCGATATATATATATATATATATATATATATATATATATATATATATATATATATATATATATATATAAACATTATAACATTAAGAACGTTTTGGAGTAAAATTCATTTTAGTATTATGTTGTAATACGGAAAAAATGACGTTTTAATACTTCCTCGTCTTGAGCGATCACAACACAACATGTCAGCATCTTGTGAAACTCATGCTTCCTGTAGCATAGTTACATATTTACAAACGTGTTTTTCCTCAGATTACATACGCTGTACTAAATAGATGTTAAGTTGAAATCGTTCCTCATAAAATATTATCTAAAAAACAACATAAAATTATTTTTAGCCAATACGCAGTTTTTTTATCGTATTATCTTCGAACTTATCATTAACCGATAAATTTTCGCAAAATGTATTATTAACGAGAATTCTGTTTATTGGAAAGAATCATTTCTACTTTGCTTTTTGAAAATAGTTTATATTTCTTTCTTTAAAATAAAAACAGGGTAGATTTCAGTACACTCAAGAGAGCTTATATGCCTGCACATAAACCTGCAGTGAGGACCACCCGTATCAAAAAATATTTATATAGGTTTAAAAAGTGAAATGCTCACACAGACGAATGAATAGTTCAATACATAAAAAACATGGCAGACACTCACAGCAGTTGTACATGAGGGAGATATAAAAAAAAGAATAGGTTGAATCTGTATGAAAGGAATCAAAAGTTTATAACATGGTCATGAAGAATGGTTTCGGGGTCACCGGAGTATTTGTCCTCAACCGCACACACGTGGTTCTCGTTAAAACCTAAAATACTTCATAGGTAGTTAAGTTATGAAGCCATTCGATTTGAACATTTTGCAATACATACACACATCTAAAAGTTTTTTCAATGTACATGTTTAAATTCTAGTAATATGTAGATATGCAAGAGCATTTATATAATGTTTTTCTAAGTTAGAAATCATTTCTGAATAGCTATATACACATGGTTCTCAGTACTTTCCACTAAACACTTATATATATATATATATATATATATATATATATATATATATATATATATATATATATATATATATATATATATATATATATATATATATGCACATGCTCATATGTATCTACGTGTATATCTGAATGGCTTCATAGATTAATTTTTAATTGTTTTTGTTTATGTATTCTTTCTTTTAGGTCTTCCGTTGGTTTAACAAATTCATGTTTCTTTTATGCGGTTGACGCTACCACGGTCTCCATATATCCATTTCACTTTCTGACGAACACCTAGAATTGCTCCGGAAGTCAGGAGAAGTGTTTCTTGGTTCGATCTGTTGGGCATGTGACACTTCAAAGGAATGACCGGAAGTAGACGCGAATACCGACGGATTGTAGCTGGATGTAGAAAGAGATGCGGTGAGGGGGAAACTGGGAGAGAAATTTCCGAAACCTGACGATCCGGATATAGAGGAGGGAGCGGGTGTAGCAGCTTGAGGGCTACGAAGTCCTAGAGTGGGCGGTGAAACAACTGCTGTGACGACGTGTGGCATTTGAAATGACAAAGTTTCACTGGGAGTTGTTGATGTGGCTGTAGTCATTGTAGAGGGGGTATTTGTTGCCGAAGATGTCATATAGCGTGTTGTGGTTGGTAATGCACTAGTTGGGGCAAGGTACAAGGCCACTGGTTGTCCACCGTAGATCGGTCCTGGGATAATTTGGAACGATCCAGCAACTGGCGATGGAGAGAATTTAACCAGCATGGGTTCTGGCACTGAAGTTGTACTTTTATCTATGGCTGTCTTGGGGATGATAGGTTTTACTATTTCTGTTGGGGTTGTGTTTATTCTTGGTCGAACTGTCGTTGTAAATGGTTGTACAGAGACCGTTTGTTTTGTTTGTTGGACATACTGCCCTTGATTCTGTGGAATGCCTCCTGAGGATTTAAGGGCGTTTCCAACAGTTGTGGGTGTCACAACTTTCGACCGTGCCCTATAATTCTCTGACTGTTTTAAAAGATCAGAGTTTGAAGATTTATCACAAAGGGAGATAGCGGCTGTTTGGGGGCTGAGTATTGAATCAGTATGGGATGTTAACATTGGAAGAGCCATCCCTGAAAGAGGTAACGAATTTGGAATATTGACTTGAAGGGCTTTCATCGGGTAAGCATTTTGCGAAGAGATTTTGGAAGGAAGTGGATTCGATAAATCTTGCTCCATCGCTTCTGGTTTCTGAAAGACATTTTCTGGTGTGTTTTCATTTTCAATGTTTTCTACACGCGATAGGGGTTTCGAATTCTGTTGCAGACTGTCTGCAGTCATGTGAATTCTGTTGGAGATGTGGTCAGTTATCCGATCACGAACTTCGTCATCGATCGTCTGAACCGAGCCAAGGTATCTATTGACTTCGTCCGCACATTTCTCGTATCCGATTCGGTATTTGGAACGTAGTGTTGAGTCGGCGTCTATCGACTGCAAGTTCAATCGATTTTGAAGATACTTTACATGTTTGACGGTCATTTCCAAAATGTCAGCTTTCTCCAATTTTGAATGCTGAGTGTTCTGAGGGAATAAAGAGAGAGAAAACAACCATTAAAAAAATAAAGAGGTTAAAACATAATATATTGGTTTCAAGAAGCTTAATCCTGAACTAGATTTTTGTTTAAAAAGTGACTATACTAGTTAAGAGCAAAGTATAGTGGTTTCTGTCTTCGGTCAGTGAAAGAGAAATATTTCTAGACTGAGACAATTTTAATTTTTAATCTCGAATCTAGAGTTCCCCTATTTGGGAGCCGAATTTCTTTTTCACATTAAAAATTGACCTTGTGTCCAGTTCTATCTCCGTGTGGAGAATAGTAAATAGGGACTATATTGGATTACTTCATGTATCAAAAGTAACTCGGTGAATAAACCTACATCCCATTTTGTTTATTCATAGCAAAACTAGCTGAAATACACGTTATAGAAATAGTTATATTTTGCTGATATCAAGACCAATAGCCACTCAAGAAAAAGGTTAATGAGACAGAATGATCATTAGTAAAAAAAAAAATGAGGAACACTATGGGAGTCCCAACATTGATTAATAGTGATCAGGAGACGACCTGGG
>OY744518.1:59869938-59882438 GCA_963556195.1 Sepiola atlantica | reverse complement strand
TGTTGGCTTTTTTTATTTCAGGTAACAGAATACAACAGACAAATTACAGGTAAACAAATATGATCGGCACAAACAAACCAAGGTTCACACAGAGGTAAAATGGACCCCAAAGCAAATTAGACTAGGCATTAATTGCTATTATAAAAGCAACAGAAAGGGGCTTCTTTACACACACGGTATTATTTAAAATGTGCTCCGTATTACGGGCACGCCAGTTAGTTTGTAAATAAATAAAACCACGTGTCAGTTAAAAATGACTAGCATAGACACTTACTATGATGTAATGATATTCATTGAAAGAAGTACACATGTGTTTCTTTGTGTATCAAGGGAGAATATTTAGTTTATCAACAATGAAGACCCCAGGATCCCGGATTCCTTTAAAGATAGAATCTGTTAACGCCCTTGTTAAATATTGCGTGGGTGCAGTTGGTTTTTGCCGGGTTTGTAGTTTTTCATGGTGTTTTCTTTACTTTTTAAAATGAAGAATCATTGACCGATTTATACTTATTAGAAGTACTCATACAAATACAAGTTGACATCATTACTAGTTTGTACGTAGGCGAGGAACATTGTATTAATTATATATAGACCAGTGCCAATAAAACGCACATATTGCTAATAACACAGCCACACGCACATATGACTCATAAAATCTAGTTCCAATAACATACACATCTATAAAAACTAGTTCTAATGAAAAACACGCACGCACACACACACACACACATATATATATATATATATATATATATATATATATACACGTAAATGGCTTTTCTGTTGCTCCTATATATGCTTTCCCTTTAGTATTAATAGTAACGGTTTCTTTATATTATACATGAGATGCTAAACAGTTATTTCTCAAAGGACAAATGTTTTCGATTCTGCAATTAAGTACATTGCTATTTTTATCACTATCGTTATTATTATTACTGTTGTCATTACTACCACTACTGTTATTAGTTTTACTAATATTATTATAATTCATGTTATTATTTCTTTACCATGTATGCACATACCCTAATTGAAATTACACACATGGATATATATATACACTAGTTCTAATGAGACACGTATAGACTAGTGTTTATATATATAAATATATATATATATATATACACTACATATGATACCATTTATATATGAACTAAATTACAATCTAAATGAACAAGTGCGAAAGTTTATCATTTCTATATTACCATCCAAACGGGTTACTATCATTTAAATCAATAATACAACATAATATTTTCAACTACTGTATATATGGTATAGACGGGAGACCCAAAGGCAGTTATTTGAATGCCTAATTTTTATAACAAAATTGAAACAGTTTACAATAAATTAATATTTGGTGTTATTCATTTCTATTTTGTAATCTTAATTTTCCTATATGTGTGCAATTGCTTCGTCGATATTAATAGTAATTAATTCAAGTGATTTAATTAAAAAAAGATAAATTACGAAGACTTATTTTTAAAAGATGCTCATTAATTTTCAAGGGAGATAATTTAAATGAAACTTATTTATCTTAGCTAGTTAGAAAGACAGATATACCGCGAGGCATAAGAGTTCATAGAGAGAGAGGAAGTGACTGCTCTCTTTCACTCCCTCTCCCATTTCGCTCTTACTCCCTCTCTTTCCACATCTCCGCCCCATCCTTCATCCCACTGGCGACGCCAATTTTCGCTTTTCATTGTTTTTAAAAAGAGCCACCATCGCACAGGCGAATTGATTTCTTCTTTCTTTTCATTTATTTTTTTAGAGATAAATAAATGTGCATAAAATTTACGAAAATGTTAACATTTATCCATTCCTATGAATAAATGTTAACATTTATCCATTTCTATGAATAAATGTTAACATTTATCCATTTCTATGAATAAATGTTAACATTGATTCATTCCTATGAATAACTGGTAACAGTTATCCATTTCTATGAAAAACTGTTAACATTTATCCATTTCTATTAATAAATGTTAACATTTATCTATTTCTATGAAAAACTGTTAACATTTATCCATTTCTATTAATAAATGTTAACATTTATCTATTTCTATGAAAAACTGTTAACATTTATCCATTTCTATTAATAAATGTTAACATTTATCTATTTCTATGAAGAAATGTTAACATTTATCCATTTGTATGAATAAATGTTAACATTTACACATTTCTATGAATAAATTTTAACATTAATCCTTTTCTATAAATAAATGTTAACATTCATCCATTTCTATGAATAAATGTTAACATTTATCCATTTCTATTAATAAATGCGAAACCTATGAATGAAATGTTAATCATTTAAAATGTTGGTTTCGAGTAGCGAATTTTGCGAATCAATAGCGAGCTGACAAAACCAGCTAGTAAATAAAAATAAAAACATTTTAAATAAATATGCCATTTCGTTGCCAACGTATGGATATATCTTTACCAGGTCGTTTTCCCGTGATCATGAAAGGAATGTCATGATAAGACGAACAGTATATTTTCGTAAAACTTGGGTTAACCAAACACACATTTTTTTAAATAGAACATGAAATTCCCACAGTCTACGTCATGAGTTAATTGTTAATGGGTTTTCTTTTTCTCCTTAAAAATAACAAATAATTCGATTCAATTGTGCTATAGTGACTGTTAGAATAGTTCGATTTAAAACTAGTATCGAGATGTCACGTGGTCAATTTTTCAATTTTAGCATGGCGTCAAGACACGAGTTTTAAATCGAACTGAAACAGGATTTATGTTGGAGTTTATTCTGTTACGGAAGTTGGAGAAATGTCTTTATACGTTTACACCCCAAGTCTACGTGACTGACTGACCTCCCCCCACCCTTTCGCGCGGAAATTGGACACGTTATGCCGTGCCCTAAGTCCTCACAAGTAACTATCGCGCCACTATACATCTTCTGTTTATATTAACATAAACACGTGTTATTTTTGACTCTGGGGAATAATTTTCTTCCATAGAATTATAACCAAAAAAAAAGAAAACAAAAACCTCCAGGTAGTAGCATTATTTTAGTTTAATTTCTTTACAGAATATATATATATATATATATATATATATATAAGAGAGAGAGAGAGAGAGAGAGAGAGAGAGAGAGAGAGAGAGAGAAAGGACAGACAGACAGGCAGACACGTGTGTGTGTATTTAGGCAGCATGTTTTATTCAAGCAAGTGTTATTCTTCTTCTTTGCTTGTTTTTGAAGCATGTGGTCATACAACATAATGAGACGTTATTTTTTTTCTTCTTCTAATCTTTAAAGATAATCCCTTTACTATGTCGGTCAAATTGGCGTGTATAACTTCCGTGGGCCTCTTGTTCTATGTTTAGTTGTTTCCCCTTTTTCGCGAGTACTTTCGATTTGATTCATTGAAATCATCATTAGTCTTGGTGTGTTTACAATAATGTTTCATACAGTTTGTTTTTTTTAACGGCTAGTAATTTACCACGTTAAAATGAACGTAATTAATTTTATTAATTATGGGATTCAAGTTTTAATGTTTTATACCTCATATACACCAATTTGACTGAAACATTAAATGAACTATTCGAGCAATAAAATGAATATATAAAGTTACAAACAAAATGACTCCGCGTTATTTAATAGCATTTGCCTGAATGTATATATATATATATATATATATATATTGGGTAAGGTACACAATAATTCATGAAAAAAAAGTCGTGGTGGACAAAATGTGTGAAAAATGACAAACGGAAAAACAAGTTAAAGTGCAGGAGAAAAACAAAAACAAGAGATTTTGACCGGTTTCGTTCTGTTGGAGAACGTCTTCAGAAATGGAAGATTTGGAAATAATTTTATTTTGAAGGCACATACATGGGATGAGGGAAGGATGATCTGATTGGACCATATGAGAAGACATTAAGTGATGTTGAAATATGACGAGTGGGTTACACATTCTTCTATGTTTCTTATTCTTCTGTTTATATTTTTTATTTATTTTCTTTCTTTTTTTTAACTTTCACACCTAATATATATATACACGTGTTTGTTGTCTTTACAACTCATTAGTTTGGCAAGTCGCAGCAAGATTCGAAACTCAGAACCCAGTAGTTGGTGTCCAGGATCTATGAACTGTGGTATCAAACCTAACATTTATCGTGGGGGAAATTATATCGTATTTAGATATGATAATCATTACTATTGGAGACATGAATTACTTTAAAAGTAATACCGTTGGGAAATGAGTAAACAAAACCTAAAAAACAAACGATGCCACTTTGGCACTTTAGGGTCGGGACGAATTTATTTGTTTTCATTTCAGAAGAGCTTCAATAGTGTAAGGGACAGACAACCCTATTTTTTTCAGTTTTAATGCATAATTTCCCCGAAAACGGATGCGAATGCCCTAAACATGACTTGTTTTGTTTTCAAAATTAAATCGGGAATAAATAAATAAGAACTAATGCAAATTCAATTAATTAATAAAACATTTATTGAAGAAATAAAAATTTGTGAAAACCAACAGTAATTTTTTTTACAAAACATTTTACTGACCAATGTTTTTTAAATTTTTTCTGTAGAGAATTCCGTGCTTTTTGAAATTGTTTTTAAAATTCGTAGAATTTGGTATATTCGGACTACAGTTCTCATCTTGGGTGTTTTTATCACAACGTTTCGGCCGATGTAACCTCCGACCTTCTTCAGGTGTACTTTGTCGAACTCGGGAATCTGGACGGAATTTCGAACGGAACCCATTATTTAATCCACGGAGGTAGCATGCTCTCGTTCCATCTGCCATGACTGGGAAGAAGTCTTCAGTAATTCGCAATATACCAAATTCTACGAATTATCAACCCTCATTTAAAAAATTCCGAAGCATCTTTTTAAAATATTTTTATTTTATTTTAGGATGGGGATCAGTTTCCTATATACATTTTATGTAAACTGATCCCCCACTTTTTTACCATCACATGTTTAAAATTATTTTTTCTGTGTACAATTATTTCGCTAATTCCGTGTATTTTGGAAATTTTACGAATATTTTTTATTTTAAAAGGGGGATCAGTTTCCTATATAAATTTAACGTAAACTGATCACCCACTTTATGACGATCACAAATTTGACAATTTTGTTTTATTTATTACTTTTTTATTACAGTAACCATTTTTTTGGGGGGGGTAGAAGGGTTTAAATTTTAAATTGTTAGCATTGTAAAAAAAAAACGCCTTTACTTTCTTAAATTAAAATAATTGTTCGATTTCCGTAATTTTCGGTGTACCTTAATATTTTCCAATACCAAGTAAGTACTTCCTAAAGTGTTCATAAAATATTTAGAAAAAAATTCGAAAATTTTTTTTTTTTAATTTCGGATGGTCAAAAAGTTGGGAATGAGTTTATTTGAAAAAAAATTCCCAAAAGCACATGATTTTTGGTATAAGATATATTCAGCCCGGGACAGGTGCGTACATTAAACAGATATTCATCAGTTAGGTTTATTTTTTTCTGGATAAGCACCGATTCTTTATTTTGAATAATTAATAAAAATTCTGTTCATTACATTCCACCCGTTTTTCTTAACTTTTTTACTATTAATTTTTTAAAATTAATTCCGTGCTTTTTAGAAATTAAAAAAAAAATATTTTTGAATTTATGTGGGGGATCAGTTTCCTATATAAATTTAACGTAAAATGATCTCCCACTTTTTGACCATCATAAATTTTTCAAAAAGTCTCCAGACAACACGGAATTCTCTAGCGACATGATAATTGTACACAAGAAAAAAAACAATTTGGTCCGTAAAAAATGTGAAAAAAACATGGTCAAAAAGTGGGGGATCACTTTACGTTAAATTTATATAGGAAACTGATCCCCCGTCTAAAATAAAAAATATTGGGGAAAAACTTCCAAAAAAACTGAATTCTCTAGCGACATGATCGTTAATTGTACACAGAAAAATAAAAAATTTGAGAAAAACGGGTGGTTGAAAATAACGAAGAAGCGACGCCGATTCTGCGCCAAGTAGTTTCTGTGTTTAGTAAGTAACGGAAACAGAAATGGCAACTTTGCTCAGAATCGGTATTCACGCGAACTTAAACTTAACTTTTATAAAATTAAGACTTTTTTTTTCGGATAGGCCATTCATAATTTCGTGCAAATTGGTGTATATAACTTCCGTGGACCTCTTGTTCTATTTTTAGGGGTTTTTGTTCGCAAGTACTTTCAATTTGATTCATCACATGCAAATTATTTTTTTTTACGCAAATGGGTCATAAATAAGTAGATAACGCAAAATAAATTGTTTTCGACTAATTTCCTGACAGTATTTTCTTTAGAGGAATTTAAGTCGCTAATAGTAATGATTACTGGGTTTTTGTTTATGTTTTGTCTTGTCTCCAACTGGTAATCCATCGCGAACTGAAGATGAACGCAAACACGACCTGTTTTAAAAACTGTCTGACGTGGTGAAATTTGTTGTCTTGCGTCAGTTGCCATATTTTATCGACTAGTTTTGTCTGTTTTTCGCAGCGGTAACTGATCAAATTAGTCTATCTATTTCCGGGACAGAAGTTTCTAACAAGATAGCGTTTTAATGGCATATAACGACGGGGTTTGCGCAGTGAAATTAAAATCACAAACGCATGACAAATGTCCACAATTTACAAGAAAAAACCTGGTAGTAAAAAAAAAAAATAGTTACATACCCTCCGTTAAATCTATCACTAACCCTAAGTCCGGGTGGCGACATACCCCCCCACCAAATGAGATTCAACTAAAATCAGAAAATTGCTACATGTCGTTTAAACGCTGTCTGGTCGGAAACCGTGTGATCATTTTACGTTAAATTTATAAAAAAGAACTGATCCCCAACTAAAACCTTAAATATTTAAAAAAAAAAAAATTCTGCTACATTGTTTACACATAATCAACCCCAAAATGTATGAATTTCAATTTTTTATTTTGAGGGGGGTAACTAGCATTGTGCAGTCAGTTTGCTTAGAGAATTACTTACGTTATGGGTTTTTTTCTTGACTAAACATGGATACTTTGCACAGAATCAATGTTTACGGTAAAGGCTTTATAACTTATATTAATTATTTGAACGAAACTATGTCACAAATGTGTAGGTAAACCCAAATAAATCATTTATGCCGCTAATAGTAATGATTACTTTGCATAGGGTCCTAATGTTCAATAATACCTCATCCAGGTTCACTTCGCTTTTATTGTAAAATGGACACTGACTTTATAGCCAGTGTAACCGAAATCTCTCATTTCTACGCAACGTAGGGGCAACCACGTGTTAATATTTTTTTTTAGTTCTGAAGAAAAGACTTACACCGATTATAAAAAGTAAGTGTCGATTTTACAAGTCGAAAACTCCCATTGGTGACGCATGAAAATAAATAATTAAGTTTTTCGCTGAGCAGATATATTTTACACGTGTTAATCGATAATCTATGGTTCTATTTTTAAAGAGGACCAGCCAATCTCTCGGTATCATTGGCACGGAAAATAAAACACAACAATGTTTACAATTTGTTTAAATTGTTTAATTCAAAGATGCAACATGGTCGACCGGAAGTTTGTCGACAAATATCTAAAAATAAGTATTATTATATGTAAAAAAAAAAAATTGTTTGTTTTTCCATCCCGCATAATTAAGGGCATGTTTCTGTTTTGTATTTTGGTACTTGTAAGGAATAACTATCCAGAGGATTTCCGTACTTTGGCAAATAATCCTGAGCTATCCCCGGAAACGGGCAAAGCAGTTTACGATTTGAAAGCCGCGAAAAATGTAAAAAGGTAGACAGCACCAAGCATGCGAAAGACAAGGTCAGGGCTAGTGTTTAAAACATATTAGCCCCTCAAAAAGATAAAGTTAAAAAATCTACCTCAAAATAAAAACGAAAAGAAGGTGGCTTTACATCGTAAATTTCTTCAGCCATTTCAGGGACTTACTCTTGATTCTCGGTCAAAGTACTGTCATCCTCTGAATACCCACTTATTATAAGTACCGCTTTTTTTTCTCCGTGAAATAAAAACAAACAAACAAAATATACAAAAAAAAAAAAAAATAAAATATTTACTTTTAATATGTACATGCGCCCACCTTAAGAGAATGTTATAATTAGTACTATAACCGACATTAATTATTTTAAAGGAAATACCGTTGGGAAATTAATAAAAATAAATCATTTATATAATTTACCGGGTATCTTTTACAATAATCCGCAGAGTGAAAACGCTCAAAAAACAAATATACAAAAAATAAAAGTAACTGCAGCCGATAAAAGTTATTTTCCAACTTATCTGTGACATTTGTTTGTATTTTTAAGCCGTTCCAACTGTTATTTATTAGAAATCAATATTTTTGTCACACGAACATAAGGTAATCGAGGCTGGAAAATAGGCTCATCGACGCCATTTTTTTTTTTAGTAAAAATCCGTGCCCCCCCCCAATTTTTTTTTTACATCTAATAAAAACCCATTTATACTACGTAAAAATACAAACAAATGTCATAGGTAAGTAGGAAAATATCTATTTTCGACGTAGGTCCCCTTCACTTGTTGTATATTTATTTATTTTTACCCCGTTCTCGTTCGTTTTTTGGACCCCTTTCGAGACTCTGCGGATTATTGTAAAATATACCCTAATGTACCTACTCTTTTGTGACCTATTTGCGTAAAATATATCAAATATAAAGGTTTATAAATAACTCTCTATTAAATTCCAAGGCTCTGCCAAAGATTTCTGAAAGAAAAAGATGCACGTGTATTAATTATCATTTACAAAAAACAAGAAGTTTCTTACCTTCCTATTTAATTGGGCTTTCGACTCCTGAGGTAGTTTGGTTTGTTTATCAGTCATGATGTTAGATATTCTGTGTCGTTTTTAAAGAAAATCCTTTTTGTGCGTAAAAACAAAGATAATCACAATGTGTTGTAAATAAGAGACGGGTGATACAGTTTGGTCATCTCATCATAACGGAAGAAGTGGGCCGCTTTTTCCTATCTTTGTTGGTGCGTGTACGATGGGAAAATAGGAATTGCAATATAAACAGAATTCCATTTTTTAACAAAGATGTGAAAACCACGTGCAAAACATTATAATTCAGCGAAAAGCAAAATAATAATGTTGATATGAATTAAATGGTGAGATTCTGTGACTTCTATATTTCCTTGATTTTGTGGGTGATATTATGCGTTGTGTTGTGAATTAATTCAATAAGAAAAGCTACGGCGTTTCACACAGCAGACCAAGTGAACTTGAACAAGGACGTATGAGATTGAATCGACGACGAGTCAAGAAGAAACGACCGGTTGTACTATAAACGTTGACAGCAACTAAAGTAACAAAAGGGGGTGGGACTTCCCTTTTCTTAATAAAAACTTCCTCCTTTTCTTTAAAAAAAAAAGGGGAGGGGAGTAAGGGAAGGAGTGCCCTTTCGTGTGCGTGTGGCAAGGAAATAAACGCGCGCAAGTGGGAGGAGCTAAGTTTTTGTTCGCGAGTGGGGGTGGGGCGTTTAGTATCGAAGTTGAAGGGGACGAAAAACTATCCCATTGATGACAAAAGCTGTACAGGGGAAGGTGGTGTGGTGGCAATGAAAAAAAGAAAGGGAATAGAAAAAAAGGTAAAAATGGTGGGGAATAGATTTTAGAGTTTAAAAAATAATTGAAAATTAGTAAGCCGGAAGTAACAGTATATATATATATATATATATATATATATATATATATATATATATATATATATATATATATATATATATATATATATATATAATAGATGTGTCTAGTTTACTATTAGTTTACACAGGTAATGGGGTCAGTCACTTGCTACTCTCATTCGTTATAACTTTGTGTCCAGTGCTGATGTTATCTGCATCCCCACGAGGACAATGTTAGACAACAGGTCGGGTTTTCAATGTGGGGAAAATCCAGCTATCCAAAAAGAGAAGACTCTGAATTGGGACATTTATTTTTTAATTACTTAAGTTTAAAAGGATTTTATGTTCCTCTAACTGAGGACAGAACATATACTATACTTTGATCCTATCTCGAAGAAACTCATCAATGTGTCATTTATTCTTTGATCAAACATCCGAGAATTATCCAATTTTAATGAAATATTAATATTTTAAGAAACACAAGTTTACAAAGTTAACATCAGTTGCATCCATTTGCATGTTTTATAAGTACTTTCACATAATGTGTTCTTATGCAATTGCTGCACCTTGTACCCTATCAAGGAAACATACTTCCGAACCACCCGACTAACTGGTAAATCCACCCCACCCCTAGAGGTCTCTAGATAGAGGAATATTTTCTACTCTGATAAGTTCTCTCCTCGGACCGCTTTCTTTCGGAATTCCCTTTCTACTTCCTTTTTCTCCGACAGTACCAACACGTAGATATGTAAATGTAATATGAACAAACATATTGTGTCCCAACTGCCCACACTGATTGCACCCTATAAATCTGACCTCTACCACAGTGGCCTCTTTAGACTTCAGTGGCAACATGCCTTGTTTGGGGTGAATAACAGTTAAAACGAATGTGAGTTTAAATCAGCTTAAAATGTATTCACGAAACGATCTTTCATGTTTTGCTACTGTTAACATTTTAAGCATTGCAAATAAAAAATAAAACAACTAAAGAGGTCTCCAGAGTGAGCTGAAACCATACGGATCAGAACTCTCGACAGGCTTACCTCACCACCGGTCGTGAATTTTGAAAGTAGGTTGCGCCGGCTCTGGTGGTATCAAATACTGTCATGAAAAACAAAAACAAAATAAAAACAAAAACAAAAACAAAAAAACGAAGATTTAATTTAAATATTCTGCTTGCCTAAAAAATAAAAATAAACGAAAACAAATTCGTGGCTTAATCATAATGCTACTGCTTCCAGTTCTGTATTTTTCTGAGTTTTCATTTTCTTCTTTTTTTACGTCATTCATTTACTTAAGCCATCCTTTTATTCTCCTCTTTCGCTGCTGCTATTACTACCCATTCTATTCCCCTCCTACCACCACTATCTTTCCACGTATTATCCTTCTCAAACAATTTCCCGTCTAATTCTCCCTTCCTACCATTTAAATTATCCAATGTGCTAACACTTATCCTCGAGTGGCCTTTGGACTTTAATAACCGGTGACTCATTAGATCATAAAAAAAAAGATTATCAGAGTGTTAGTAAAATGTAATACAATTATGACATACCTCGGCTGACACAGAATGTTGTAAACACGTTGGGATTTGGATGGAAGATATGTGACATTGTTGCAACGGTATTGAAAAGTAGTGTCTTCACCAGTAGCGCATTTTCAACAGACTCCCAATCTATGATATAAGGGAAGTGTAGCGGTTATCTACATATTAATCTCCCGACTGGATTCCCGAAAAATAATGTTTCAGCAGCGCCATAGGGACCTCCTATGCATGGTTTTTAACTCTTACTTGTAACCTTAAAGCCATCCTTCCTTTTACCACCAGTAATGGATGTAGTGTAGCAATCGGTCTTCATTTGATGTGAAGAAAACGTCAGAATTAACAGTGGCAGCACGTGACGGTGGGCTTCCCAGACAATATCTCTCACATGGGACGGGTCTCCCAATGAAAGATTGGGTCACTATGAACAGAGCAAGAACGAATATTGGAAGGACAGTCATCAACCTCCACAGGTGGGGACCAGCATCAGCAGGCAACTGCCATTGTGAGAATCCCAGACTCCCTGGCAATTCTCGGTGACTGCAGTGATGGACAAACTTGTACTAACCAAGATTTAATGGACTGTAAACTTGATGCGCAACGATGGATCCAGTATTGGCATAATAAGATATGATGAACTCTAACTTGAAATGGTCTCAATAAAAAAATCATATAGAAGCACTTTAAACTGTTGCTATATATAAACAAAACGTACTCCACGTGTGCATAAAATATATTCCCTCAAAAATCCATTTCTTTTATTAAATCGCTATGATTTTAAATCTGAAACTTGTATTCCTTATAAAATATATGATTATTTCAATGTTAACGGAATTTGAGATCTTATCTGCGCAACTTCTAACTTTTGCCTTTTGGCCAAGATCAAAGTGTAGTGTATGTTCTGATGGATACTGCACCCCATAGACTGGTATTGTCTTGGCCTTCGGGGCTTGATTTACGCCGGTCTATGGGACAGTCCTGTGCAGTTCTAGGAGGTTCACCCTCTCAGGCTTTGCCTCCCCTCTTTGAGGAGGAGTAAGTTTATTGCTTACTACCTGAAGCGCCCCTACCGGGGAATGTCGACGGGGCTGCCCAGGCAATTTTTAAATGGCCAGAGTGCTCACCTCTCGGGTGCTGGCTTTTCTAATCCCACTTTCCCGACATTGTGTCACATCTTACCTTGTGGGGGTAGATAAATCTCTTCTAACGCAAAGTGACAGTGTGCATGATTAATCGTAACACCTCTGTAAAAGTGCTCACCTTAGCTCCCATCTTTGGTTCTTTCCTTGCAAGACATTCATAGGAAGAACTCGTCTTT
>OY744518.1:59857438-59864938 GCA_963556195.1 Sepiola atlantica | reverse complement strand
GAGTTTTATTGTATATGTTTATATGTATGAGTTTTATTGTATATGTTTATATGTATGAGTTTTATTGTATATGTTTATATGTATGAGTGTTTATCAAGAGAAAATGCATGTTTTGAACTTTGGCAAAAATAATTGTATAAATAAAAATGCTATTTAAACAAATTCACAACATATATTAAAGATTATACTATATATATATACATTATATATATATACATTATATATATACATTATATATACATTATATATATATATATATATACATTATATATATATATTATATATATATATATATATATATATACATCATATAAATATATGCTTATACTTCTGACAAGGGTGTTTATTACCGAAAGTACTCAAGTTTTAAAAAAAAAGAAGTTTTTAAAGTAAATAAATAATTTATTTTAAAAAACAAATAATTTGCGTTTTCCAGGTTTTCAAAATATTTTTAAAAAATATTCTCATTATTATAGCAATTTCAGCAACGTTTCCAATGTATGACTTTTCAAACTATATATATATATATATATATATATATATTAATATTTAGAAATAAATACGAATTAATTAATACCTACAGACATCGATGTGTCATGCTAACGCAATCTTCAGTGCAGGAAGCTAATTCTCAACGGTCGGCGAGCGCGAACCCTGATCACAAATCGCCACTGATCTGTAGCCAAGAGTCTTAACCCCTCAGCCATAGACAATTAGGTAATAATTAGGGAGGAATTTAACTTTGTAAATAGCGAATCGGCGGCTGAATTTACACAAGCAGTTAGAGTGATCAACGAACGTATTCGGATCGTGCATGCAGCTATTAGTACTGCTTGTTATTAAAGTCACTCAGAGTGCCCGGCCTTTGGTGAAGGGAGTTAATAATAATATTCATAAATAAATATTAATTATTTTAATACCTACATACATCGATGTTTCATGCTAACGCAATCTTCAGTGCATATATATATATATATATATATATATATATATATATATATATATATATATATATATATATAAGGTGTAATAGCGAAGTGATTACTCCGCTCTAAGTCAATAGACATATGTTGATAAAAACATTTTATTGATGTAATATCAATATACAGACCGAACTGAGCTTCGGATTTTGTTTAGATGAGGATTGATAATTTGTATTGGTTGTATTATTCGGACTACTGTTCTACCCTTGGGTTTAATTATCACAACGTTTCGATCGATGACATCTTTGATAGTCTTCAAAGACGTCTTGTTGAACTCCGGAATTTTTATGTTAACCTCGTGAATCTTTACAGAATAAGAAGTGGACATGTTATTTAATCTACAGGTCTTGATGGGGTTTGTTTCGTAAGCTTTAGAACTGATTATTAAGTGACAATCTTCATGAGGTTTAAGGTTCCACCTGTAGTACAGGCGATATTAAGAATATCATTAAGAGTCACATAAAATTATTACCCGGTTATGGATGACGGAACAAGAACAATCTACCTTACCGTTTGATAAATAAAGGGTTCAGTTCTAAATTCCGTACACATTTCCGAGTTTAATCAAGGGAGGCCTATGCTGGAACTCTCATTTCTTTGATCAATCATAACTCAAAAACCAATAAACCAAATTAGTTCAAACTTTGCACAAACTTTTTATTTGATAGGTTCTATAAGTGTGTAGAATTTCAGCATCATTAGTCTAGGTAACCCAGAGATTCAGAAAGTTCAATCATGAAATCATGTTATCCGTGTGTACCTACGTACGTAGGTACGTACGTATGTGGCACCCTGTATCTCATCAACTATTTGATGGATTCAGCTGATTTTTGGCAGAGATAGAGGTTCTAGGGTCTAGTTGATGGCATTTCAATTTCAGTTTACCATATACCTTACTTTTTCAGAAAATTCCAAAAAACCTTTAAAATGACCATTGCATTGAGGCATAGCTTTTACCAAAGTAGTGACATTCCATGAAAAATGCCAGTATACTGAAATCATATGCCCTTAATAGGGTTAAGATGAAAATACACATACACTAAATGTACAAAAGCAAGGAAATTCCCAAATTTGTACACTTTTATTGTCATTAAGGGTATGCGAGCACAACAGGGCTATGTATTTTACTGGTAGGAATTTTTCTTCAGCGCACCTCACACACTTCATCCACTCATGCATAGAGATTTATACTGTAGTGATGTGATAATGAAATGGTTTGGTTGATATGTAGTCATACCCTTAATTAATGACAATAAAAGTGTAACAATTTGGGAATATTATATTAACTCTTAAATGTTTTTTTTTTGTTTCAACTATGACACATTCCAACAAAATGCATATTTAATATAATATTCAACGAAAATGTGTTAAACCGCAACTTGTTGACACATTTGCGACGAACCTGTGGGCAATTGTGAGTAGGTATTAGTATTATGTGTTATCAGCACACCCGCCAAATTGGTAATCATAATTTTCAATGATAACATTTGTTTCAAACCAATATAAAAATAAAACATTTGAGGGGTTAATGGTGTAAATGATACGTGCAATGTGAGTTTAATTATGAAGACAGTCAAAAAGGGGCATTCGCCCGAAGAGGCATCAAAACCAAATACATAAACAAATCGATCCGCGATATCATGGATTATGTTAACCCGCGACACCATCGATTAAGTTTATCGAGCGAACTACCCTGAAATAAAGGTGTCATCTTCATAAAAAAATGCGTGTTTTGCATGGATGTTAGGTGGAAATGATGGAAAGTGACCCTTTTGTTTAAAAAGGAAAGAAAAGAAAGAAAGCAAGTAGAATGAACCCTGACAATAACCGTGAGAAAATGTCGCACGATTGTTTCAGGAGGATGTTTGTATATAGAGACACAACGCACTGTAATGAGTAACAGCTAGCAACCCACCCTCCCCCATGAGAGACTCAGAGAATGTTGGGCGTCTTTCCTCGCAACGATGTGTCGCTTACCATTTTTCACGTGCGATCAGCATCGCTGGATCGGACGGGTCATAATTTCGAGATTGATGGGCAATGTAAGGTCACATTTCACCATGATTATAAGGCATTTTAAAATTCATTCAATTTTTACAAAAACGGGCAAGGGGTCATAATGATTGAGCACATATGCCCCCTAAACTTTCGTGAGTTGAACACTGTGGTAAGTAGAATCGTTAGCTAACATGAGAGATAATGCAAAGCTTTTCGTAGCACTATTTGATTGCTTATATAATGTTTGTATGAGAATAAAGATTTCACTTACTCGTGGATTGTACGAATTGTTTTACGGGTGAAATCGCTGACTTTCGGAACTACGGTCGGATTTAAATCCTGATTTGACGAATCGCCTGTCTGACCGCACTCGGGATCCGTAATGCAGCGAGGTACTCTGAATGTGGATTACTATCTCAAATGCGTAAGGAGTCGTAATGTAATCTATATTTAGTTTGATTTAGTTTTATGCAAATGGGCAAAGAAAGGGTGGAAGCTTTTTGTGAAAAATCAGATACCTTCGATTTGAAAAAAAAATTTCTTCTTAAAACCCCTTAAATATTCTAGAATCAAAATTATGTAATGGATTTTGCCCAAAATTGGAGTTAGGACTCTAGACACAAGCTTTGGCTTCATTATATCTTGATTTTAATCTTCTTATAGGAATATAAACATTGTACAAAACAGTTCGGTTCAGGGAATTAATTTTCCCCGTTCTGTGTCGGGTATTCTGTAGTGTTTATATATGTGTATATACAGCATTCACTTCTAAACTAATCAACGTATCATTATGTATTTTTGATAATGTGGGCTATATTTAGTTTCATTTATTTATCTTAAAAGGGGTTAAAACGAGGGGGAACCCTTTTGTAAAAATTTAGATACCTCTATCAAATATGTTATTGAAATCTTAGCAATAAGTATTTAGTATCACGATATTTTGACATTGAACTTTGTAGGGGACATAAAAGTGGTGCCAAACTGTTCTCTTCGGGTAATTAACCTTGCACATATTGGGGCTGGTATTCTACTAGTATATATAGAGAGAGTAGCGCCATTTTTCTCTCGTACCTTTCACTTGAATAGCTTTTGTATACAAGGTGCATAGTTAAATCTGTTTCAACATAAATATATGGTTTTCATACGAGTGTATATAAAAAAACATTTTTATTTTCAAGCGATTTTATGGCTTTTGTATATTTAATCCAATCGAATGTCTTGTTTTGATTAGAAATGTTATAGAGGGTGTCGGAAGTGTTAACCATCGCGCAGCGGAAGTCAAACATTGGGAATTAATTTAGAAAAACACATTTTTTAAAATTTCACATTCCAATCTTGTAATTGTAGGTTAAATGCTCTGTATTTTTATATGAAACACGTTACGCTCCTTCTCTCGAGACGTTTTTTTTTATGTTAGATGCGTTTTGATTGCCAAATCCACAGAACATGTGATAGGTTTCACTAATCGCTGTGTTTTATAATGTCGATTATCAGAATACCAGATATACAAAATGATAATTAACGAAAATGATTTTTGCCGTAAGTCCACTGAAAAGTTATTTAGAAACTTATGAGTTCCGTTCTTTTATACGACAGGTCTACGTTTGAAAATAAATGTTTTCCTTTAGGGTTAATTCTTATTTCAATTATCTAAATGAAATGTTTGTTTTAATCAATTTCAAACAATTGATTTTTACTTAAACCATGTTTTAATACAAACAAAATTGCCCCCACGCTGTCAACAGAAACATAATAATGAGTCATTTTTATCATGCGATTAACTATCAACAACATGTACATACCTGGTTAAAAAAAATTTAACAACAGAAAGATCACACGTTACACTTCAAAATAGGTGATTACTTTGATATATATATATATACATATATATATATATATATATATATATATATATATATATATATATATATATATATAACGTAAAATGATTATCCAGTTCTTGTAGTTTTTTATCATTGTTCACCCAAAACAGGGCAGGCCGCCACTGTAGACGTACAGGGCTACTGAGAGTTAGGGGTGTAAGTTTCAGGAGTCATCCTAAGTTGGGAGCTGTGAAGCGAGATTAGTTTTAAATGTCTGCATGTCGGTACAGTCGAGGAAACAGAGAGCAGGGAGCGAGTTCCAGATACCGGCAACACGAACAATGAAGCTATTGGAGTAGAAGGTTCTCTAGCATCTGATTACCTCCACAGTGAATGAATAAGACTTAGTTGATTGTCGGGTTAGTATAGTGTATTTACGTCGGGGGAGCACTAGAAAAGCGAGTTAATCGCAACACAATCGATTGAAGTACTTGTAAAACAGAACCAACGATGCAACATTACGGCGATACAACAGGGGTTGGAGCTTTGTGGATAGTGAAGGCCCTATTAAGTTGGTGACTCTTTTTTGATGACCTAAGAGGGAGAGACTAATAAATGATGCACTAGCCCAGATGTGGCAACAATACTCCGTGCATGGACGGATGGTGTCTTTGTAGAGATATAAGATAATGTCAGGTGTTATAAGTTTACTAACACGGTATAGGGAGCCCATTTATTTGCAGCAGCCTTGTCAATGTCTTCAATGTATTTGTTCTAATTCATGTTACTTGCGAATGTTAGGCCGAGGAGCTTGAACGTCGGACTCTCAGGTAGAGCGTTATTTGCCATGCCAATCGGTGGCTGAAGAGGTTTCTTGTAGTTATTGAATGAAAGGAGCTTTGTCGTAGCAGCATTAAATGTTACAATCCATGTATGACCTCATTTCACTACATACTGGAAGTTACTTTCGAAAGGATTCAGCTATTTCCCTAGATATGTGCGCGTCCATTTTGCCCACATGACGAGATTAGAGCGTGGTGTCGTCAGCAAATATACACATCTCAGACACAGTGTAATCAGAGAGGTCGTTTATTAATATCAGGAACAGTAATCCCTGCGGTGCACCAGCATTTATGTAATATTGCTTGGATGTACGGGCATCGAGGACAACCTAGATCTTTCTTTTTGTTAGGAAGGATCTAATTATATTAAATACTCGTCCAGTAATATCATATGAGTGAATTTTTATGAGAAGCCGTTTATTCTAGACCTTGTCAAAGGCTTTGGATATATCAAGCGCTACGGCCCTAGCTTCTCCTGCCTTGTCCAGTGTATGATATATGCGTTCAGAGATGCCCGTTAGGATATCCGTAGTAGATCGTGCTTGCCCAAATCCATATTGACGGTCAGAAAGAAGTTTAGCATTAACGAGGTGCCGGACAATCGCTAGATTGATTAATGATTCAAAGATATTAGCAAAGATCGATAGTAGACTGATGGGGCGATAATTTTTACGATTAGTTCTATCTCCAAAATTCGTGAAGACTGGTACTATAGAGGTAATTTTCCAGCTATCAGGGAAACAGGATTGAGCGAGAAATTTGTTGTAGAGTTTGGATGGGACAGGGGCCAGTTCAGCAGAGCAATTTCTATTACTATTACTAGTATAAAGTCAGCCCCACACGCTTTGGAGGTGTCAAGGTTTTTTATGATGTCCCTGACCTGAGATGGGGTGATTACCAGGTTTTCAAGTATAGCTTCGATCCGTAATAGAAAATTATGGAGGGGTGGTTTGCAGAGTACAAAGTGGAGTGTAAGGTGAAACGCTAGCAAAGAGGTCATCCTCATCAGTGTCCGTGCAAACCACATAATTGCGCTTTGATGGCAGTAGAATTGTTGATTGTCGATTTTCCAGAAATCGCGAGTACTTAGTTTCTGTGACTGAATGCGTTTTTTGTTATCTCCGTATACCTTCTCGTTGCTTTACCTATCACTACTTTACAATTATTTCTTGACTCTGTAAGTTCTGTCTATTTGCAGTTGCTTTATTGCGGATAAATTGTCAGAATTCGTGCTGCCTTAGTGCAATAGCAGCTGCACATTCCGGGGTGAACCAATGAAGAGAGTGGAGTTTACTGAATAATTTTCGCATGGGGACATATGCTTCAATGCCTACTTAGACCCATTCAGTTAACTCATTTGCTAACTGATCAGCAGGTAGTGAGAAGGTTTTACTTCAGTGGGCGTCGCTGATGTGATCTCTGATGGAATCAAAATAAGACTGCTCGTAGTATCCCGTCAGCTTTGGGACGAGTGTTTAGGGTGATATCAATCGCTACCACAATGTGATCAACGTCCCCGAGAGGGCTATGGGCATTCGTCACAGAGCCTCGGGCAGTGAGGTCAAGAATAGGTCGAGATGTGAGACTTGCTGGGCCACAAGATAAGGGGCGCGGGTCGGGAAAGTGAGAGGGAGTGAGCTAAGGAGAAATTATACCAGCTGCGTCAGTAAAGCTGGAGAATTCTAGCCAACTACGGTGGCGTGCATTAAAATCCCAAAATGCATATATTTGAGCATTCCAGTTCCGTGTCTATGCTTTCAGAGGCAGAGTTACGCAGGGTACAGTGTTGGGTAAAAGGAACACGGTATAAGAATTATAAGTAACTAACGCTGTGTTGTAGGGTCAATCTAAAGC
>OY744518.1:59847438-59852438 GCA_963556195.1 Sepiola atlantica | reverse complement strand
AATTTTTGTACAGAGAGACCTTAGACACCCGAGGACAGTGCCTAGTAGGCATTTAAATTCTCATTGAATATGTGTTTGTGTATATGTGCAAACTATAATGCTAAAAGGGCATATGGAATACACGTCTATACACACTGTCATTTAATTTTTACATGTATATATATATATATATATATATATATATATATATATATATATATATATATAGTTTGTGTAGATTTAGGTATTGATCCCATGAAACTACAATGTTTATAAGATAGTGATGAATAACAAGTACAGCTGTATTTTAGTATATATTTTATATTGATACAAACATTCTTTTGGCTACATATATGCAGACATGTTTCAGCTACCACTTTTTTCAAAGTCTAAATTCTTCAAGCTACTGACAGACTAGATTCTAAAAATATGTTTTTTTTTCAAAATCTTATCTGTCGGTGGCTCGAAGGAGCTAGACTTTGCAAAAGGTGTTAGCTGAAACATGTATGCACATATGTAACGAAATAGTGTTTGTATAAATAAAAATGTATACTATATATATATATATATATATATATATATTGATTTCACCGACTAGGAAATCTCACACGAGTCACTAACAATGATCACACAAACACTGGAAACAACTGTTTAGAAAATGCAGGTACTTGTCTTTTAAAGAACATTAATATAAATTCAACCCTACATGAATAACTGTAAGAACGATATAATACAATATATATATATCTAAAGATTAGGAAAATAAATGGGCCATAGCTACTATTTCTTCGAAGAGACAGCAGCAGCGGATGTTGTTTATACGTAGCCGCTCTTGATTGGAGAAACGCTTTAATCAGCAGTTTCTTTCAATCAATGCAATAAATATTCAGCTCAAAATTCCAGCGCGTACTATAAAACACCCAACACACACTTTCCTTTCCCTTTTTTTCATTTCCTTTCACACACAACGCGCGTGCATACGTGACCATCCAGTCTGGGAACATTGACGAAATACATTCTCGAACGATTGCACAGCCAGCGACAGCACACCCACGCCGGTTAACGAACGCACATGTACATAAGTTCATAGACTCACATACTCCCTCACTGACTAAACAGAAGCTAATATACAGATATTTCTATGACTTCCCATTTAAATATACGTAAACGACCACGGTGCCAGCAGAAACAAACATGCGTATTCAATTTCTCCTTATACAGAAAACAAGTCTTCTTTCATCAGAACTTTCTTATGACTCTCAGAACACTTTCTCATTCTTACCTAACTTTATTTTTGGTTGCCTAATAATTTTTGTATATTAAATAAATGTTTTTGTCCCTTTCAAATTCAATATACAAACCGTATAGATAATTTAAGATGTTGATATACGTCACCAAGGCAAAGTAAACACGGCCCGAAATGATGACCCCGAATGTGATTACTTCAACATTGGTGACCCGGAACCACCCAGCCTTCTGAGAACTTTATGAATCGATTTGCTTCTTCTAAACACTCGCGCAGTTTGCTCCATGCCACTACACCATTGGCGAACCGCAACTATAAAAATAACTAGATCTCATATCGATTCTACACAGGTTAGAGACAACTGAAAATATGTTTTTTTCTGTAGGCATTACATATACATTAATCCACGTGCGCATCTTCTACAAAATTCCCACTCGAGCCTTCCAACAAGTAAAGATGTCAGTACACAGCTAGGAAAAATACTCACTGATTTTATTTAATGGAAACAAATACAGGGTGGGCAAAAATAAGGGTCCTATTTTTAAAAATTCATAACTTTTTTATTTATTGATTTAAAAAAAAAATTTTTTTTAGAATAAGTAAAGGACCCCTCCGAAGCAAGCATGAGCCGTATTAGCCCTAAGGAACGTACCCTCATTTAGAAAACATTATTTTTGCTTAAAAAACTCAAAACAGTGTAAAAAACAATACTTTAGTTTTTGTAAGTTTTAAGAAGTGTTTTTCGGCTAAAATTTGTTTTGTTTATTTCAAAAAATCTCGGAAGGGTCAGTCTACACACACATAAAGTTTGGTGAGTTTAACTTTTATTTTGTGGAAGTTATTCAAATTCAAGTTATTCAAATTTAAAGATAGGACCCTTATTTTGGCCCACCCTGTACAACTGTAACAACAAATCAAATACGACTTTAGGACACAACCTTCGAATACTGTTCAAAATACAAAGCGTTCAACTAGTCGCTGCTTTTAGAAACGCACGTGAGTGAAAACAATACAACGAGTGAAAAACCCGTAAGTATGATACCGTTTTATTTAACCCACGTGGGGAAAAATAAGCAAAATAAAAACACGTCCCACGACGTTATCTTTATTTGTGAACACGTGGGCGATGAAATATCTCGTCAAATGACGCATTCTATTTTTGGAACACGTGGACGAAGAAAAAAAAAACGAACAAAAAATATTTTTACACGATAATTTACATAAAATGATTTTCAAAAACAGACAAAAGAAACAACTCTGAACAGAACGGAAAAAGTTATAAATTTCAACATAACAATTTTGAAACAAATACTTCAGGATCAGCCACTGTTGTGTAACCCTAGCGAGGGGATCTTATTTGGACTTCGAATGCTCTATTATTTTGAATATTTGGTCAGGGTTTACTTGTAGGGTATTCTCATGTCAAGTTTTCCTGACAATTTATTGTACAGAGATGTCTTAGACACCCTAGGGCAGTGCTTAGTAGGCATTTAAATTCTCTATAAATATGTGTTTGTGTATTTGTGCAGACTATAATGCTATAAGTACATATGGAGAGCACATCTATACATACTGCCATTTAATTTTTACATGTATATATATATATATATATATATATATATATAGTTTGTATAGGGTAATCAGTCTATATGTATTAATCCTATGAAGCTACAATGTTTATGAGATAGTGTTCAATAACAAGTACAGCGAGATATTCTACAATCACCATAACGTTTCAACAAATCGCAATGATTCCGGCATCCTGCTTTGAACAACATCTCGAAAGGAACGAATACTTCAACTCTAGAATTACACCCGAATTATCGTCCAGCAAGAAGAAGTTATTGATATTTAAACAATACGGCGGTTGTGTGCCGGCCCGTAGCAAACTGCCACAAAGTAACCGGCAAAACACACAAACTGCACTGAAAAAAAAACAGGCACCTGAAAAACTGATAATTCACAAGGTAGGTATTGTCAACAATCCAATATCAGACTCGTCAACTCGACTCTAGGAACGAACATATTGTCAGCAACACAATATCATCTCGTCGACTCTACAGCTAACCTTTCGGATTAGAAACTTGCCTACCAGAAATTCGTCAATCAACGTTGATAAATCATTCAAGAATCATAAATAAAAATACGAAACTAATTTTTACAAGAGAAAATAATAACTACATAAACTTGCAATTACTTATTTTATTATACTTTTTAGATTCAAGAAATTATATATATATTTCATATCTTATTATATATATATATATATATATATATATATATATATATATATATATATATATATATATATTATAGATTGTTGACGCCATTCCCTGTCGGGCGTGACTACAATCGTTTCAGCTGGCCGATGATTCCACTGGGCACGGAGATTTACTAAATATGTCTAAATCTGCCCTTTTGGATGAAACCGCGGTACATTGCTGAATTATGTAATATACAGTAGCTAAATAAATTATGTATATATATATATATAAATTATGTATATATATATATATTATGTATATATATATATATATATCTATATATATATATATATATATATATATATATATATATATATATATAATAAGATATGAAACTAAAAGTATACTTTTAGTAGATAGGACCTATAGTGAAATGGTTTAAGCTCAATATACGAGATAGAGCAATTATAAAGATAAATGAAAAAAAGGGATAAACATGTACGAATGACAAATCTATTTCAACTTCGATGTTTTTACCGAGTACACCTTGCATTGAATAATCGAAATTGAAATATATTTTTCATTCGTACATGTTTATCCTTCTTCTTTCATTTATATATATATATATATATATATATATATATATATATATATATGTGTGTGTGTGTGTGTGTGTGTGTGTGTGTGTGTGTATATTAATGAGCGAACGTTGTCGTGAAAATGAAAACTAATGAAAAATAATAAGTTTATATAGATAACAGCTGATTTTATGCTAGGAACCGGATATTCCTTATCGATAATGATAAAACGAACAAGACGTTATAAACCTTTTCAATTTCCATGCGAAAGTCGATCCAGGAAGGAGGGTTTTGTTCGAAGAGGCAGCAACAGTGAATGTTGGTAAGATCCTTGATTTGACGAAAGCTAAAATCCGCACTTCCTTTCAATCAATCAAGTTGAAAAAAATGTTTAGCTCCGAATTCCAGCGCGTACTATAAAACTCCAAACACACTGCGTTTTTTCTCGTTCTTCATTTTCTTTCACAGAAAAATCTGGTGTGTACGTCACAATACCACCTGGCGTTCCTTTAGGGGCCGAAAGGCTCTCGGCAAATAGTACACACACATAACGGAGGCCATTCACACACTACTATACGCCCAGTGAAACACACAAACGCCGGTATACGAACACACATGTACACATGTTCATAAACGCACACCCACTCTCACTAACAAAACTGAGGGACGATAATATACACATGTATCTTTATGCATTCCTATTTATAGAGACATTAAGGTACGCGGCGCCAGCCGAAACAAACAGACAATTTCTATTTACTCACAAACCAACTCCTCTTTCACTAGAACGTTCTTGGGATTCTCGAAACTTTCGATCTTACAAACTCTTTATTTGATGGGGTTGCCTTTGTTCCTGGTATTTTAGAAGCCGGTCATGTCTTTAGGGATTGCCAAGTACCACATTAAACAATTAACTAGACCGATTCGATAAAACAAACATATATATTTGCATGGATCACCAGTTATTGCGGATGCCCGTACGTCAAAGTAAGA